>MKEJ01016387.1:0-17145 GCA_001753735.1 Embelia ribes
GAAAATTTTGAAGTTTTGAAAATGTTGAAGTCCAAGGGTTAGCGTGCGAATGGTAACTAGGTGCCATTAAGACGGTACCACAGTTCAAAAGGTGGGGATTACAGTTCGAATGGTTAGTCAGACTGTGCCCCACCAACTTTATATCCCTTGTCTTTATAGCAATAAAAAAACTATATCATTTTTCCTCCTTTCCAGCCGAAACAGAGAGAGAGAGAGAGTGTGAGAGTGGCAAGTTTTAAAACTTTTTGAGTTTTGTTCCGATCCATCTCGCTCAGTTACTACCTGAGCTCAAGACTTAGATTTTTCGAATCAGCATCACAAGGGTTACAAGATGATGTAAGTTTCATGCTTTTGTTTGCTCATTTATGTTTTCTCGATTTCCGTATCGAGTTGGTCCGATAAAATAAATTTATAAAGTTTCTTCCTTATGCCTCGTAGATTTTTATTTTTTATTTTTGTATAGGCATGTACAATTTCGAATGGCATATTGAGATCATTTTGGTGGATCAAGTTGGGGTATTTTTTGGAAAGTATAGGCGGTATTTCCCACATTTGTGAGTTTAAGAGATATGGGCAGATTGTGAACAATAATATAAATTTGAGTGTTTGTATTTATATTGACATGTATGACATGTTACTATTTTTCATATTCGAGTTTTGAGTATTAAACATTATTTCCTCGTATATTATTTATTTCGTGGCGTAATTATATTCGTGGTATAGTCATATGTGGGGCATATGGATTGGTGAATTAAAAAGATATATATATATATATATATATATATATATATATATTATGGAGTAGTCATATGTGTGGCTACGAACTTGTGTAAATTGATTTTTTATATTTTTGTGGCAAGATTGAAAAGTAATTTGGGATTAAAATGTTAAAGTATCTACTTTTTTCTAAAAACTGGGGAGATTTTTATGAGTGACCTGACAGTTCTAAATTGGTCACATGAATCGTGGCACTTATGCATTCTTGTATTGTTTTATAGGAGCGGGTGCATGTATGACCTGTTGCAGGTATGTGTATGACCTGCTATAAAAACTTCGTGTAGATATTTTACCCCAATTTACATTTGAGTCGTGGTTGTGATGCAAGGGCGTAGTGCATTGGTGGGGTTTGGATTTAAGATTTGACTGTTATAAATTGCAAAGAGTGATTTTCACGATTTGTAGTTCGAGATTTGACTTTTTAAAATTGCGAAGAGTAATATTCGCGCAATTTGACTTATATAATTTTCAAAGAGTAATATTCGTGATTTGTGATTCAAAATTTTATATTCATGGATTTGTGGTTGAGATGCGAAGGTGTAGTACGTTGGTAGGATTGAGATTTGAGAATCTTGATTTGCAGTACGGTATTATTGTGGTAAATGTGATACATTCGTGATGTATCGTAAACTTGTAGTTATCATGCATGCTAAGTGAGCATATATGTCATAGATTGTATTACCCCTCATGCTGAGGGAGCATGTGTATCGTGGACTTATATTTATCCTACATACTGAGTGAGCATGTATGTCTTAGATTATATTACCCCTCATGCTTAGTGAGCACATGTATCGTGAACTTGTATTTCTCCTACATGTTATGTGAACATGTATACCGTAGACGTTTTACTTATCCCCCATGCTAAGAGCATGTATAAACTTTTGTAGTCGTGGGTTGAGTGGAGGGTTGTGGTCGTGGTTTGAGTCGAGGTTCAAAGTCATGGTATGAGTCATGGTCATGATGCATAGGCATAGTACGATGACGAGATGCGTAGTTGAAAATCGAGGATTGTGATTCGTAGATTGAGTGTTGTCGTTGCATATATAATACATTCGTGATGTTCATAGAATTTACTTACACTTCATGCTGAGAGTATGTATAGAGATTCATAGTCAAAAGGTTGAGACTCGTAGTCGTGGTGCGTAGTCACGGATTCATGATTGTAAATGCAGAGTTGTAGCTTCTAGTTCATATGCTGTCGAGATTTATTGTTCGCGAATTGAAATATAAGTATTATGGTTGCCTTGTAGCGCTCGAACACTTAAAATTCGTTGTTTATGTTAATTTATGAATATTCGCATATGCATACATGATATATATCACTCAGATTCACTTTAATCGTATTGTGGAGAATTTAACCCGTATTTCTTTGCACGCATATTTTCTTGCCTTATTTATGATATAGGTGCGGAGGTGGGTTCTGAGCATACTTGAGTGAAATGGTGTATATGAAGACATATTTCATAGTCGCACTTAATGTGGCCTCAAAGTGAATTATGTATTTTGTACACAAAGCAGTTGTTGTTATGTATGTATATTTTCTTTTAGGACAAGCATGTAGCTTGAATTTTATAAGTAAACTCGGTAGTCTACTTTGATTATTATATAGTTGTTTATAAAATATTTTCTGGTTAGTGTTGGTTTCATTGTAAAGTTGTTATTATATATAAATGAAGCAATGCAATGGTTATGTATCGAGTTTAAGATGCGATATTGTTGTAAATATTCAAGATAGATTCTTGTAGTAGGGTTGTGGATAATTGGAAGATATAGATCATTAGCGGTGTATTTTATTTTATTTTCTTTTATTTTTCCTTTCTTTTTATTTTAAATTCAAGTCCCCGAGTTCAAGGAAATATGGGGCATGATAGATTAGTATCAAAACTAACAGGGTTATGTAAACCCTAGTGGCTTTTAGGTAGGGTTTACAAAGTGGTTAGCGTTGTGGCAATGTGATTGGTTAGTGTTTGGTAGCATGATGGATTTGTATTTTGGTGGTGCATGATTTCTTTACAGATATATTATCGTAGTGATGTTTCTTTGTTATGACTTACATAAATTGTGAGGAGTAGTTTGTTTATTTCGTGGTTGTCGGGTTGTTATATATGTAAATTCTTGGTGTAGGTGACGTTGTTGAGTTGATAGGTTCTTGGAAATTACAAACATTGGAGACATTTTTTACCTAAATGTTTTCTAGAGATATAGGTGTTTTAAGATGGATCGTACAAGTAAGGCATTGTGTGAATATATATGTGCTACTTATATATTTTTTAAATTATGCAGGGGTGTGTTGCATGGCAAGAATAGTGTGATTTGCATGGCCACAAAGTGTATGTTGCATGGCAAGATAGTGTATTTTGCTTGGTGAGGTAGTGTATATTTTCGTGGTTTGATGCAATATTTTGATTGACGAGGATATACATATTCTTGGATAGAATTTATTATGCTTGTATGATTAGTTAATGATGGATTCTAGCAGTTGCTACGAGATTGGTTAGAGGTAGTTTTTCATTTCTTGGCAATGTATTGTTTAGCATAGAATAAATTGAGGTTGTATGCATATTAATGGCATCTTCTAATTTGTTACTTTGGCAGGTTATATATATATAATTTGTTAAAGGTAACTTTTCATTTCGGGGAGCAGGAAAGCGAGTGAGCTGTATTTGTGGTATGGTGATTGAAGCAATAATCTAGATGGTTGCAATACATGTAGAGTTTCTATGAGGTATTGAATTTGTTTTCGTTATTATGTTAAAGCTTATTGGCTACATTGGAAGTGAAGTTGTGATGTCATTGGTAGGGTGTCGTGTTATTGCGGATGTGATGTTGTGTTGTTGTTATTGATGTGTCGTGTTCTCATTGAGTTATTATCATTGATGTAGTATTGTTTTGTCGTGAGTATGAGGTCGTGTTACGTGATGTGGTGTCGTTTTGAAAATAATATGATATTATGCTGGAAAAAGTGATGAGGAGATACACACACACACATAGCTTGCTATTTGGTGATTATGTGAGTCTTTGAAAGATTTTGATTGCGAGGTTAAGAGACAAAGTTTCGAGATGAGAGTATAGAATTTATGAGAGATTTACGGTGTAGCAGATTAATTGTTGATGAAAGTATGGAGATGTATGGAAAGTGAGCAGTTATGAGAAGAATATGTTGAATGTTGGGAGTTGGTTGCACTGAGTGATTGGAGTGACTTGGAGACTGAGTGGTATATATGATAAGTTGAATTGTGAAACATTGAATGAGTAGAGAATTTGAAGATATGTATAAATTTATGTATCATGTAAGTATTTTAAGACGTTTGGTCTAAGGTTGTGTATTAAGAAACAAGAGAGTGTGGAGTATTATATTTTTATGAATCAAGACGTGATGATAATATTGGTCATTTGGTTTTAGATTGCAACTTTGAGCTCGTTATAGGGATTACATTGGTTGAGGATATGAAATGTGTAGTGTCGTTCATATAGAACGAATGAGATGTATGATATTATGCCTTTTGTTGAGTGGTAGTAGATTATTGTGTAGTTCTTCGAGGTTATATAGTGTTGGTGAGCAATTGAAGCAAGCGATTTTCTCTAGTGTTTTCGTCATGTGGTGATGCGTTGTTAATTCGTAGGGGTACTAATTTGGGGGGAAATTTTTCCTAACTTGGGGATGATGTATCATCCTAGAAATTTGTAGAATTTTTTTTCTGTCAATTAATAAATAATATTATTATTGTACAAGATATAGTAATATTATTTATTACGTTTTGTGTCGTTGTAAAGGTGGGAAAGGTATCGCGTTGTTGTCCTAGAGTGAGAATTCATGGTGTCATTGTCATCGTTGTGGCATTTGTTGTCGCTATGGGAAATTTATCGTGTAGTTGTCATGGAGAGTAATTCTCTGGGTTGTCATAGCATCGATAACTCTCGAGTTATTGTTGCAAGATATGAATGACGTGGAGTCGCTATAGTGGAGTATCCTGGTCGTTGAGTAGCATTAGTTGTTGTAGAAAGTTGTTTTGAGAACATGTGATAGTTATCAATGCCTTGGTGAAATTTTTGAAGTTTTGAAAATGTAGAATTCTAGGGGTTAGAGTGCGAACAGTAACTAGGTACTGTTCAAACGGTACCACTATTCGAACAGTGGGGATGTGCCATTTGAACGGTTTCAAGACTGGGCTCCACCAACCTTATGTCCCTTATCTATGTAGCAGCAACCAAACCAGATCATTTTTCCTCCTTTTCCAACCAAAACACAAAGAGAGAGTAAGAGTGGTGAGTCTTAAAACTTTTCGAGATTTCTTCTGATCCATCTCATTCGGTTACTCCCCAGGCTCAAGACTTAGGTTTTCATAATCACAATCGCGGGGGCTACGAGATGATGAAAGTTTCATCCTTTCGTTTGCTCGTTTACATTTTCTCAATTTTTATGTCAAGTTGATCTGACAAAAAACATATATAAAACTTCTTCCTTATGACTCATTGATCATTTTTGTATATAGGCACGTGCGGATTCGAGTGGCATAGATAGATCATTTTGGTGGATCAAGTAGGGATATTTTCTAAAAAGTGTAGGCTATGTTTCGGTAGCACGTTTGCAGGTTTGGGAGGTATGGGCAAATTGTGAACAATATATAAATTTGAGTTTTGATATGTATATCGACATGTGCGACATGTCGCTATCTTTCATATTCGGGTTTCGATTATTAAATGTTATTTCCTCATGCATTATTTATTTTGTGGCATAATTATATTCGTGGTATAGTCATAGGCGGGGCATATTGATTCGTGAATTAAAAAGATGTGTGTGCGTGCATGCGTGCATGCACGTGTGTGTGTGTGTGTGTGAGAGAGAGAGAGTGGCGTAGTCATATTTGTGGCATATGAACTTATGTAAATTGATTTTTACACTTTTGTGGTGAGAAATTATAAGCGGCCTGGTAGATCTGAGTCGGGCCTATGATTCGTGGTACCTGCATGTTCACTTGCTGTTCATAAGAAAGGGCATGAGGGTAGTACATTTGATTTATAAAAAGAGTGGGCTTGTGGATAGCCAACTTTTTTTAAATTACAAAGTGATGCATAGTCGTGGATTTGTAATTCGAAATTCAAGATGTGGTATTCATAATTCTCGATTCGAGATTGATATTCATGACTCATAATCTGAGATATGAAATTCGTGACTCGTGATTCGATATGTGATATTTATGACTCGTGATTCGAGATATGATAGTTGATATATGAGATTTGTGATGGGAAATTGAGATATGAGATTGTGATGCGAAGTTGATGATTTGAGATTTGTGATGCGAAGTTGATGATTTGAGATTTGTGATGCGAAGTTGATGAGTTAAGATTTTTGATTTAGGGTTTGTAATTAGAGGATCATTGTCTCATTGTAGTTCATTTGAAGCACTCGAAAACTTATTACCTTCTCCTCATGTTGTAAACATGTGTTAACTTCATTATTTAATATGAAATTATATGTTCATTCATGCATGTATATGATATTTACTTTGTAGTAGGGGAGGGTTGTATCTTCTCATTGCATATGTAGTACTTTCGTAGCATTTGGAAACTTGTTTACTTTTCATGTTTAAAAGATGTATCGTTTTTCAAATGTTAAATAATTTTTCATTCGTAGGTGCATATATATCGAGCACATACTAGACTTATTTTTATCGTATTTTTTAGAATCTACCCGTGTTATTTGTACATATATCTCCTTGCTCGTTCGATTTTGTGCGTGCGGATGAGAGTTCTAGGCAGGCTTGACTTGCTTGGCTATGCTTGCGGGATTTATTTTGTGGCATGAAGCTATCGAGGCCTAAATTTAAACAATGCATTTTGTAGTATGGGGACGTAATAGTTGATGTTGTATAAATGTGTAACTTTGTCATTGTAGTAATGATATAGTGGCCTTAATTTATGTATTTGTTATTCGTTGCAGTGAACATATTGTATATGTTTATTTTATTTTGGGACAAGCATTTCGCTTGTAGAATTGTATATGTAAACTCGGAAGTTTACTTTGTTGTTGTGGTTGGGACGGTAATTGTAGTTATATTATATTTTCTTTTCTCTTCTTTTTCTTTCTTTTCTTTTATTTTCTTTCTTTTTATCTCACATCCCTGGGTTTGAGAAATTTCGAGGCATGATAGGGCTGCTCCACCACAACTCATATCGTGCCGTTTTGACCTTTTATGTGAATATTGCCCAAACACGTATTGTCTTGATTTTCAGCAACAAATATATTATCACTCATTTGATTCTGCTCATTGCAAACTAGTGAATAAACCTTAGATAGCTCAGGAAATGGTACAATAGCAAGAATAAAATTTCTTATATTATGAAAAGACTCGTTTACACTAACCAAAATCTTGAATACCATGCGGAGGCATCACTCTTATTGGCAGTGATTTTGGACGCATCGCATGTGCACCTATTACAAGTACACACCTTGGGTAAATCAAGCAAGGTAAGTTTTTCCCATTTTGACATAAGAGCAGTGTAATATTATGTCATCATTTGTGTACTCTGTCTTAATTCTCTAATATCTTGTTCGATGATATATATATCTTGTCTTAAGTGAATTGTATTTGAAGTCCAGTCCATAAGTAATTAGCAGTATTGTAGTAGGAGAGGCTTGGGGTGAGGGTATAATCAATACAATTAAGCAACCATGAAAGAACTGCATCAATTGCATCGATTCCAAGCCTCAACAAAATTAGTATCTTCCTTTAGATGGGTTTTCGATCCAATGACAAATCCAAGTTTGTTTTTGGCATTGAGGGCACATGGCATCCCTGTTTACCAAGTGTAGAATTACATCCATTAAAAGCTGGGGAGAATATAATCAAATTCTGGTGATCAACTGGATATAGATAATTGGGGAAAGTCAGGTTAGAAAGAGGGGAACAAATAATAGTAGTTATAGTATTGGAAGAAGAAGCATCAAATGTGGAAGGAATAATATAGTTTGGAGCCATGAGTTCTAACAATCAAGGAAGAAAAAGTAAGAAAAAAAGGGGAGGAAATAAAGAGGGTTGGCGGTTTGGTGGTAGGAACCCGACAACTAGGGGCGGCGGCAAGTAGGGCAGGAATTATGTCTTTTTTTGGGTAAGATATCGGCGGCTCATATACTATGTTAAGAATAATAAGGTAGAAAAGAATAATCTTGATTAATGATTATGAAAGTTTATGCTATATATAAATAAGCTATATAAAAACCTATAAGATAAATACAAAATTAGAATAATGGTACACAAAGTAATATAAGTTCCTCACCATTTTGAGAAAAATGTTAAATTTCTATTCATTGCAAAGATATGTATACATAGAAATGTATCTTTCGTACAAGGCTACTGGTATATGAAAATAATACACTATTAGAGTATCAAAATAAAGTTCTTTGATAAAATGATATTAAGTTATTTTTGGTAATTTCCATTATGCAATCAAAATTCGTGTAGTGAAATATATATGCTGATGCGGATGTCTGCATATATAGATTTTATAAAACAAGATAGGATAAGCTTTTTATGATAACGATGTTCAAAAGGTAGTTTCCATAATTTTCTAGACGTTCCAACGCGTGCTAAAAATTGAATTTTTAATTGTGTAAATTCAATAGGGTAGGACCTAAGATCTTATTTAAAATAATTTGTCTAGGTTCAAGAATCCAAACTTAGGAAAGCTAACAAATTATTTTATAAAATATTGTGGTGTGATATTTGAGAAGATGGAGGCTAGCCCCACTATGATTTATATTATGTGAAAAAGCTTGAGTAACAATTACTACTATGTTAACCATACCACTGATTATCAATATATATATATATATATATATAATAAAAAAAATTCTTCTGATTCTTTGCGCACATGTGCATTTAAAAAATCACCGTTAATTAGAACTAAGTAAATTTACAAACCAAGAAAATCATGTTAGTGACCATTTTATGTACTTTTTTAGTGTAAAAAAATATTTTTCTGTGACTGTATAGAAGGAACCAAAAATTTGCTCGGGATATATCACAGTAGTCACCTAATTTTAGAAAATTCACTATGTTTCCTAAATTAGGGTATAAATTTTATATATGGATTTTGCTTTCCGTAGGAACTTCTTGTTTTTCAAACTAATTTTTACCAAGTTGAGTACCTTACTTTTTACCAATATATTTTGAAAAAGAAAAATAACTAGGTAAACCCCACAAAGATTATACATGATTGCTTAACTTTCTAGGCAGAGTGAGGAGTGGGCCAAACAAGTAGACTCGATCATATTACCCATTTTACCCATGAATCTTGGATCTCATACTGTTTAGCTTTACTGGATACATATGGAATAGGAGATGCTGCGGCCAAAAAACAGCTGCAGGATCCTGCAGCTCAATTTTGAGCCGCAGAATTTTGATCCAATGATTCAAATTTTTTATTTTATTTTTATTTTTTAGATTATAAATTTAAAAAATCTGAACTACTGGATCAAGATCCTGCGGCTCAAAATTGAGCTGCAGGATCCTACAGCCTATTTTGGCCGCAACATCCCTCTTTCCATATATATGCATCTACTTTCATCTGCCTAGTTATGACTTGGATTTCCAGTTCCATGCTGCACCATATGTAATTTCAATTCTGACTCACCAATAGGTGTGCAAAATCAAAAGTAAATCGGTTGCCGAATCGAACTGAACCAAAATTATTTGGCTTGAGTCTAACTGTTCGGTTGTGTTTATAAATTTAAAAAATTCTTGTTTTTTCGGTTTTTCGGTTCAGTAACGGTTTTAAGCTGAACCGAACCGAACCGATAAATCGGTAGTGGCTTTGAACCAATTTGTCCAGTAGTGGCTTTGAACCGAACCAGTCATGGTTTTGAACTGATAACTACTATGTATAGGTAAAACCTATAGTAAATTTATTTTTTTCTATTTATTTTGTTGAACCAGTTTGTTGGTTAACCAAACCAATAAACTAAACCGGTATTGTCAGTTTCGGATCAAACTTTTACTGGTTTGGTTCAATTAATAAAAAAAAAAGTGTCTGATTTCAATTGAATCAACCAATTTAATTTAGTTTTGTACCGAACTGAACCGAATCTAACAATTACTTAGTCCTACTCAACAACTTGGATAAGTGTGGCAACTTTTTCTTTTTGTATAGATAAAAAATTGATTAATAACAACATGCAAAGCTGGTTCTTTAACTATATAGCTTCTTTATGATCTCATCAAGATCTCGTTGGATAGAATCTTTGAAAGTATTTATATCTTTTTTGATATCTTTTTTTTATTAGTAAAATGGGCTAGTCTTTTAAAGGAACTAAAAGTCATAAAAACTATTAGAAGGCTAAAGTTGCATAAAAAGTATTTACACTAAAAAAGTTAGATATTAGTAAATTTTTACTAATTATAAGAGTCCACACTAACAAACTATCTCTTCTAATTCTAATCCGACTTTCCTTCTGAAGATTAATTTCTCAATATATCAAAAACCATATTTAGATATTAGAAAGGTGATCTATCCTCTAGAATAGCCTAAATACTTGTATGTACGTATAGCCGAAAATACACTTATTTTTGCCACATTTCTTATAATAAACTCATAATTCACATTTTAACGAATTTTTTTAACTTCAAAAAAAAAAAAAAATTATCTACTTTTAAGAATTTTGTAACATAAATTATATTTTATGCCAAAATTTTTAAACATGTTTTTAAAATAAATATTATATCAAACCCATCCGTATTATATAATATTTTATCTCTCATTATTTTATTAAATATATGACCAAATTTATAGATATTTGGTGCAAAAGGTAGAATCGTTCACCTTGGCCCCCACGACCCAGCTCCAAGGATCCCGTGGAGAATGTAAGTTAGGGTATCCAGTGGCCTTCTAGACAGGTGACCCAGTACCTGGTGCCTACAAGAACCCACCCCTGAGAGAAAATGAAAGACTCACACTGCGACTGTCAGGACTCGAACCCTTACTATTTTGTGTAAACTCCTGTTCGAATAGCAACTGGACTATGTCACCAAATTTATAGATAATGAAAGGTGGCGGCATAGAATGGCCATCAAGGGTATTAAACAAATATTTATCTTTCACATGAAATCACTCTTGTAGTAGTCACCCATAAATCCAATCATCTTTAAGCACAGTTGAAGAAATCTTTCTTTTTAGGTCATCATCATCCCTTTATTATCAATATAATTTGGTTAATCTTATCCATTAATTATAATTAATTAATCAAACGTGACAGAATTGGCAATATTGGTGGTCCAATAGATCGCAACTTCAAACTTTCCAATTATAAAAAAATGGAAAAAAAATTGAAAGCAAGGTCATAGCCCTACCACATGTATCACAATTTCAACTTTGCACTGATTTATGTAAATGTGCACATCCTTTCTTTCTTTTACCTTTTTTTTTAGCGTAATCTTATATAGTGAAGTAGTAAAGAAACTTTTAGGTAATCTTAGCGACTACACATTTGTTAATATTTATTAATTTTTATTATCCCACTAAATCTCGAGGGTCCCGATAGAATTATTAAAATTTTAGAAGGATTCCTCAACTTGCTAGTCAATTGGAAACAAAATTATAAAACTATTGCAAAATTAAACACAAATTACTTAGCCTTTTTTATAACATTTTTTGTTATTTTCTTATGTATGGAAAGTTAATTTCCTATCCTCCCACCAAATAGCTATTTGTATTCCAAAAGCGGATCAAAGGGGCTACAATCGTAATTTTAATTGAAGCCAGTTATATTTCGTTATCTGCTGATAGATTAGTTTTAAATTAAATTATATAACCAAGGAGTTTTAAATCAAAACTATTAGTTCTACTTTAAAATTGAATCCAAGGGAGAAAAACAAGCTCTGATAAGCTCCAGTTAGGTGAAGATACGATGAGCCTCTTGTTCCATAAAAGCTCTATATTTATTTGTTAACAAAATCTAATTTTGATTGGTTTTCATATGTATGTCCCACCCACAGCCACCTCCACCTATATATACATATATATATAAACCTCATATTGTAGAAGAATTTATAGAGACATAAATAAGATAGGACTTAGTTTCTCCCTTAAACTCATTGAGACTAACACTGTCAAAATACACACACATATATACATAGCTTAAGAGAAAATAATTTTTCCATCCCCAGCACATATGATCATGGTTAAGGAGTTTGGGCTCGGATCATCTGTTTTGGAAGCAGAATTTCAGACGTACCCGGAAACTAACGTCGTTAGTGGGTTCAAGAATTCGGTTAGCAAGAGGATCAAGCTCTCTTTACACCCCAATCAACAGGTGTTTTTCTCGATATATGTACGAAGTTTGGTTCTACGTTATTGCGTAAAATATGCGTGTACCATATGGATTGTTGTTCTAAGGAAAATTTATTCACGTGTAATGAAACCGTATAACCACACTATGTTGATTGTATCATATGCGCTGATCTTATTTTTTGAGGAAAGTATCAGCATACATGATGTTATGAAACAATTATTTTTATTTAGCTTCGTTACATAATTTTCTGCAGATATATCATTATTATTCTTGTTTAATTTAGCAGGACTAATTTTCTCTGTTTTATATTTTATATTTTGTTTCATAGGCAGAAGAATGCAGCTCCGCTCAAGAAACAAGTCCTCTTGGTTTAACATTAAGCAAAACACCATCTTTTCTTAATTTAGTAGATACGGTACTTTCCCAAGCTGCAAGGACTAAAAATGATACGAATCACGTGTCAAATCGAGCTCGTAACGAGATGGAAAGGAACGATGCTACGTGCCAATCTCAATATGCTTACGAGAAATTGAAGGCTTCCAATATTCCTGCATTATCGCTAAAAATTGGCTCTTTCGAGGTACATTTACATTCTTGCCATAGACACAGACAAAACTTAAAAAAGAAGAAAGATATTTTTAAATGGTGTCAATTGATGTGGTTCAATTGATATTTTTCAAAGAGGAGTTCGAGGTACGAAGAAGATTTGATAGCAAAATGCTACTACGCGAAGAAGAAGATAGTGTGGGAGATATTGGAGGGGCCTGTGAAGAGTAAAATAGAAGTACAATGGTCCGATATTGAAGCGATTAGAGCTACTATTCGTGGAAATGTACCTGGGATTTTAGAAATTGAGGTAATTAATTTTTACGAACTGAAATGTTTAATCTTCTTCGCATATATAATTAAGATTTTCTTGATCATTTCGAGGACCTTTAACTTCGTTTCTCTTTTGCAGCTAAATCAACCACCTTTGTTCTTTAAGGAAACAAATCCGCAACCAAGAAAGCATACCCTTTGGCAACCAACCTCGGACTTCACTAGAGGTCAAGCTCTTAAGTGCAGGTTAATATAACTTCCACGCGATACTACACTATACTTATGAGAACACTGAGGTGTTATCTTTCGTACCATAATGTATATATGGCGGTCGTAGCCCTTTAAAGTAACTTGCTACGCCTATGAGAATACTGAGGTTTTATCTTTCGTACCATAATGTATATATGGCGGTCGTAGCCCTTTTCTGTAACTTGCTACGCCTATCTCTCGCACAAATTTCAAATGTAACCTTTACCCTTTTATTTGTTAGTTATCAATTTTTTCATTATTATATGATCAACTTTTGGCAGGAGGCATACAGTTCATTTCCCTCCCGGGACCCTCGACAAACACTACAAGAAGCTTTTGCAATGCGATCGTCGTCTCCTTGAGCTGAGCCGAAACCCTTTCCCAAGTGGAGATTTTCCTTACTTCCAACCAAAATTCTATCCTCAAAACATTTCTTTTGGGAGACAGCAAGCTAATATCTCAACATATTTCCTTCAACCCCATCATCTTAACCTCGCAAGCAATTCACCTTCTCAAGGTATACTAATAACTTATGTTAAATAAATTCATCCCGGACATTTGTCTCAGTTATTTTTGTTTATGTTCTACAAACAGTTTCCGATCTTCTGCAACACGACAGAGGAGTTAATGTTCGTTTCTTTAGCAATCAAGGAAAGGAAATTTGGACAAGCAATGAAGACGTCTATGTTACGGACCAAGGGCTACCCCATTCTATTGCTTCAAAAATACAAGAGGGGTTTGATCCTAATATAGCTGTTCAAAACGAAAATGCTTTTTCGAGTAACTCACAATTTGTATGGCCGGACGGAGAAAATATTCTGGCCAGAGTAAAGTCAATGTGCTCCTTACTCGAATCACAAGATGGAGCAAATAACATGGGCATTAATCACCTGAAAAATACACAAGAAAACATTGGCAACGACGGCTCGAATTTGGATACTAGTGAGGTTCTAGAATATAATAATGGCTTGATCAATTCCTTGGCTTCACAAGCTTCGGATGATAATTTGATGATGATGAACTATTATTATCAATATGGATTATCGAACTCAATGGTTGAACATTGTGAACCTTTAAATTCTAGCTATGTTGACCATCAATGGAGCTAAAGAGACCTAATATCCCTTTCTGGATATGAAGATTTTTTTTAAAATTGTACGTAATTTTATTTGGGAGGTTCAAGATTAACATTGTCAATGAATACGATCAAAATTTTGAGTAGGTTTAGTTGTATTGAAAACTTGGTATGGCTGAATAATAAACTATCTTTTACGTGATCGAGGAGTGTGTTTCACGGAGAGTAGGCTAGAATGTCTCTGTGTACGACGGAAATAAGTAATTTGGGCAACGCCTAATTTTGTGCCTTGTGTTTTTTGCGCGAGACTTCAACTCATGAACATGTCTTCAATGCAAGTTTAAGATTTGCTCTCCTTTTGCCCTAACCTTGCCTTCCTTGGAACATCAATGCCAAGTTATCTATTCAACTGTTAAATGGCACATTCATGATTACGAGGCATACGCAGTTTTGTACGATATTTTTCGTCTTCCTTTGACGTAAATGACAAAAACGATATCTTGGTTTGCAACTGATGATAACACCATCTTTCTTCGATTTAGTGGACATTGTCCGCCGCCAAGCATGGACTAATTAAACACAACTTGAATCATACTCAAGCCTGCCATGTGGAAAAAGCAAATTGTTCGGTATCACAATTACAACATCAGACAGAAAAATTGAAGGCTTCGAACTTCCCTGCACCGTGGCTCATAATTGGTACCTATGAGGTAATATATATTCTTTTTTCATAGTGTAAAAATTAAAATTGTTATTTATAGTTTTATGTAATTGATATTGGTGTATTTTTTGTTTTTCCATTTGGAAAGAGGGGATCAGTTCATGAAGGCAATTAGGTAGCAAACTGTTACTACACGAAAATAATACTAGCGTCGGAAGTATCGGAGGGGCCAATGAAGCGCAAGATGGAAATACAATGGTCTGAGATCGAAGCAATTAAAGCTATTATTCACAAAAACGAACCTGGAATTTTGGAAATTTTGAGGCTGTTTATTTTACAAAATTTGATGAACAATGGCATTACTGTAGAATCATGGATAGTTGAAATTTAAACCTCTTTTCTTCGATTTTTCGCGAGTTCCATAATCAATTTATCAAGTGTCTTTTCCATTTCTTTTTTCGCAAGTACATGCATAAATCTGAAGCCATCCTCTTTTCTCGTTCTTATAATACAAATCCGAACCTATGTTGGAGCATCCGGGGGAAATTTAAAATTTCTGCACTTAGATACATGTTTCCAAAGTTCCTCTATTTGAGTAACAAGGAGATCATTGCAAAATCAGTGCTTTTAGTTTTAATTTTTACTTTCGAGAGTCGTAGGCTTGAATTTACTCCCGGAATATTTGACGAGTACTAAAAGATGTTTTTGTGGTGCAATCAATGCCTCCTTCAACACGGTCAAAAACCTTTTCCGAGCATAAAATGCCCTTATTTTCGCTCTAATTCGTATCATTGTAGCATTAACATCTCTTCTTCCACATCAATGTCATAATCGAAGCCTCGCAATGAATTCGCCATTACAAGGCATATATGTTAACACAATTCTCACAAGTTCTGTTTTAGTTCTTTTGAGAAAACGACTATTAATTGTGACTTGGATGCTAAACGCAGGAACGAATCTTGGCAAAGAGATAAGGATTTGAAAATTTATATGTATAATGATCAATTTGAAATTGATCAAAACATCTATTTTGTTCAAGATCAAATGAGAGGCCTTCAATTACTTGCAACCGAGCAACCATTTGAGGGGGCAAAATCCAAACATTTCACAATTTATACATGGTAACAAAAATTTTGACCAAGTACTACCGATGAGTTCGTTTGTTATCTCATCAAAAACTAATGTCCGTTGATCAGCTAGAGTATATGCGAGACAATTTTGGCAATGTCCCATTAACAGGACGGACGGTCCGAGTGCACAAAATTTCCATATTGCAGGGTCTGATATATACAACATTGCCCCTATTTCCGAATAGGTCGTTTCTAATGGGACAAACTCATGACCAACAAATTGTAAGGGAAATGTTCATGGTCCTAACTTATAAAAAGTCAGGGGCATGAAAAACCATTAATATCAATTTCAGGAGAGATTGAACATAGAACAACCATAATAATTAGATGTCGTGTAACTATCAAGCCATCTTCAACGCAATATCTGGGTAACAGATATGAGGGAAATTTTGAAACTTAATGGAGGAATGATTTGGCCACTGCCGATTAGTCCGTAGGTTGATGAATAAATATCCACGAACATTTTCAGATCCGATGGTGGAAGATTACGGAATTGTCAACATTTAGCTATTTGGGACAACAATGGAGGTGAAAATTAGTGCTTTAGATGATGAAAACGATAGGCATAACAGAGATGTATGTCAAAGCTCATGACTAGCAACTTCTTTATTTTATGGTTTGTATTATCCCTTATATTTTATGGATCAAAATGGATATATCCTATATTTCTATTTTACTCAAACGCATGTCTGCATTGCCCATTAAACATATGTTACTAATTGTCCATAATTTCATTTTATTATAGATGGCCAATATTATTTTCTGTTAGAATAGATATTATATTAGACTGAAAAGATTAGATTTTATTCTTCTAGAGACAAAATAAATATTAGATTAATAAGATTTGATTTAGTTTCTAATATTGTACAATCCCTTAACTGCATAGTTTCATGTTATTACACTACAAGAAAAACGCCTTTTAGCGACGGCCATTTTCCGTTGTTAAAGCGTAAATATTTAACGACGGAATAAATATTCCGTCGTTAATTAACGACGGAAATTTCCGTCGCTAAAAAACTCCGTCGCTAATCCGTCGCTAATTAGCGACGGAAATTTCCGTCGCTAAAAACTTCCGTCGGTAATCCGTCGCTATTTAGCGACGGAAATTTCCGTCGCTAAAAATTCCGTCGTTAATCCGTCGCTATTT
>MKEJ01016395.1:0-16452 GCA_001753735.1 Embelia ribes
ATGCCACCGTATAAAGGTCATACCTCAGAGCTGTCAGGCACTCACCCCAAAGGGTATATGTCCATATAATATACGCTCTCAGCGCTGAATAGATATATCCACAATAAAATATTCTTTTATTTTTTTAAAAATCATGTATGAAAACTCCTCGAGTTTATCATATTATTTCAGTCAAAAAACATTATTTCTTTTTCCAAAATATTATTTCAAAACTCTTAAAGCTTTTAAATAAATAAACTTTTTTACGAAACTTCCCAAATCATTATTTTTTTCCAAAACTCGAAATGTATACCAACCAGTATTATACTCCTCGAATACATAAATATATATATAACAAAAAAATTATCACATCTCCGATGCGAAAGTCATGAATACTCTAATACTCCACGAGATGCCAATAACGCCATGAAACACCAATAACACCACGAATGCACCACGATACCAACACGAATGCCATGAATATATATATATATATACACACACACACACACATACTATGAAAGCAGTAAATAACTACTATAGAATTCCATGCATGCCCCGAATGCCAAAAACGTTCCATGAATGCTATGATACTATGAATGCGCCTTGAATGCCTAAAACTTCATGAGTGTATCTCGAATTCCGTGAATGCCTCGAATGCCATGAGTGCATCTCGAAAGCCATGAATGCCTCAAACGTCATGAATGCATATATATACATATTTGTTCCACGATATATATATGCATATACTACAAAAGTATAAACTACTACTATGTCTTGACTAATTATGCTATCATTATTCATCCCTCAAAAGTATGTCTTACATTAAAGACAATACAACTTATCGAATTCTACATCATGCTACATATGTAAATATATTGATGAAGATTCCAAAGTATATTAAGGCCTTGAATCTGCCCATAACTCGAATGTATCCAAAAGCATTATCGGAATGCTTCTTCTGCAATGCCGAACAGTCTTGCCTACAATACCTGAAACGCCACTTCTCATGCCACCAAAATAGCCAAGCTCTGCCACTCGAATGATCATGCTCCTATGCACAAAAATGGTCTATACAATATCAGAAAAATATTTTCTAATTTTATTTTGTCAAATATAAATGGCATGAAAATCGAGGAATTGTCCCTGAGAAAATGAAACGGCATAAATTATATCAAAACATAGATAATGCAATGGTGAGTGGAAAAGATATATACCTTGAAGCTAAACGATGACCGAAATGGAATGAAATAGCTCGAAAATGCTCAAAACTTCAACCCCCAAATCGATATAGCAAACAACTTTAGATCATATCAAACTTATAGGTTAAAGTGATCTACTAGTCATAGGAAACAATACTATGAAATTTATTTTTACAAACCCAAAGGGTACACAAATTGAGAAAATACAAGCTAGCAAAAGGAAAAGAGAAATTTGCCTCAAAATGTTCCCTACATTGCAAGGAATTCCAATATAAATTTTTTCAGCGCTCCTACTGGTAAATCCTGAGCTGAAAGCCTCTTTTTCTTCTTCTTCTCCGCCTTTGTGTCACTCTGTATGTATATGTATGTGTGTATATATATATAAAAAGCAGTGGTCCCCACATTAGTGTTGACTATGTTGTCCCGACCACTTTGGGCCCCATTTTGACTCCTCTACACTTCAAATTGACTTTTTGTCAAAATATAAAAGTTATAGATAATTGAAATATATTTCTAATGACATTTTGTAGGCTCAAATCGGAGTTATGGTTTGAGAGATATGGCCAAAAAACCAAACTGCAGTCGCAACTACAACTAATGCTTAACTATGTTTAATCTTTTTCCGAGGCCAAACCACGATCACGAAAAATCGTTCACCACTTCCACGTTCTTTTATGTGACATATACTATAGAGAAAAAATATTATAACTCGTATAATATTATTTAATAATGCAAAAAGTTTACCCATAAATTTTCAGGACATTACAAGACAGTTGTAGTGATGAGATGATTTCTCTTAGCTATTTTTTTGGAAATCATTTCTCCCAGTTATCGCCATGCATGTCATATCTATTGAAATTCAAAGATGAAGGTCCTCAGTGTAGCTTCTTTCCATAGTATAATAAATTAATACCCAACACATTCTATGGAAGATTTGATGTAGCTAGCCCAAATAATCCCTAGCTCACCGTATTGTTTTGTGGTTACCTTGTGATTTTCTGGTAAAAGAAAAAATAATTGTGAAACCTTTTAATCCCAGTTGGTGATTTAAACTTTTTAATATGTTACCTTCCTCGCGTATACGTGTATAGACATAGATAGTTAAACCGTACTATTTAAGCAGCCTGTTTATTCGGCTTCACAAGATAAAATTGGTTGCAATATAGTCGGTTACGGTGGCTATCATGCTATATTGATGCAGCACTCTTGATCTCCATCAGATGATTACCCTCACGCTTTAATCCTAATTCATAAGATCTTGACAATCAGCCTGATTACAAAAACTTGCTCTTTCATGTAGCAACATAAATTTTTAGATACAAGGGTATCATACAACCTACTGTTATGAGAATTTTACGCATTAACCATACTCCAACACCTTGTTATCCATCATAAACCCCCGATAGAAAACTGACCAATGCATGTGCGAATCATACACTCTTGCTCAACTCAAGATGGTCCTTTCAACATTTTAAGTTAGCCTTCATCTTAATTTACAGATGGGGGTGGACAGAAATTTTACTCACTCTGTTGTAACACAAAATTGAGCCATCAACAATAGAAACATATAGGCATATTCTTATTAAGTCTCTATATACAAGTAAACACATCACAAGTATAATCAGCGCATTCCGAATCTTGGATCTCAAACATACATGATTTACATATATTTACTGAAATTCAAAAGAGTGCATGCGGTTTACAAATACAGTGTTCAACTTGCCATGTTGATTATTAACTTAATTTGACAAGTCCTCTTGCAATTAAGCACCAAAGAGTAAACAAAGACCCAAAAAAAAAATTAAACCCAAACAGAAAAAGATACATTGCAAATATAACATCTCGCAATATTATTTATAATGTACTGCTAGCAAAAAACAAACCAAGAGCACGTCACTCATTGCGGGATCGGACGAGGGTTGTATGTAATCAACCTTAACTCAGCTTGTAAAAGAGTTCATAAATATTTTGCAACTGATAAAAAGAGCCACCATGTTGAGTTGTGGCCAATACTAATTTTCTTCAAACACCCATAAATGCTCGGCATTGGGATTCCCAATGCTCTTTCGCCTGGCGTATTCTCTCTACTCTCTCTGCTTGAAGCCGCTCCTCCCAGTATTCAGGACAACTGCTCAATGCGAAATGAAATGATAATGAGAAATGGAAAATGTATTGATTTTAAAAGCCAAATGTTTCTCTTTTAATCTTTTGGTTTTTTTAAGTTTATTCCTGCATGTAGGAAGTATGTTTAGAGTCTTCAGCTTCTTAGGAACTGGAGACCCGAAGTATCAATATGAATTCAGAAGTGAATTTTGTAGGATTTCCTTTACAACGTTAATATATATATATATATATATATATATATATAAGAAGCAGAATCATTCCATATTAGTTAACCCAATCGAGTGAAATAGAAGATACAATAAATACCTTCTGCTAAGTAAAATGTTAAATTCTTCCAAGTGGACTGCACCTTCACACACTCCAGCCTGAAATTCATCACAAACCAAAAAGCGGAGAGAGATTAGAAAGAGAGAAATTTGATTTACTTCATTAGTTCAAACCCCGTACCTTAAGTGACCTATAATGAAATTTATGCAAGCATATTGTGATGAGTAACAGAGAAATCGGGTAACAATAATTAAAAATTGTATTTCCTAATTGATAAGTTGTTATACCAATTAAAAGTGAGCTACTATTAATATTTACATAAAATAACTTCGATATCCAACTTACATTTCGACAGAGTGGGCATTTTTCTTTGGCCTCAGCAGCCTTTAATCCATCGACAATGGTAACAGATGCTGCCTTGCAAGCACACATATAGCAGAAAATATGACCACAGGTGAGAGCTACAGGATCAAATACAGTGTCCTGTCATAAGATAAAAGATCAATCGCATCAGTTATTTATGAATCTTGCAGAATAGAAACAAATGCTTAGCATAAATTTCACTTGATAACAAGAAATGCTTCTAAAAGTGCATTATCTGGAAATGTTAATTGCTAAATGACAGATATAAAGTGGCAGGGATTGCAGATCCATCCGGTAAAATAATCTTTTGGGTACAACATCCATCAAGCATCGAAAAAGTCCAGTACTTTTGCATCATACTTTGCATTCAACTTTGGTATATGGAAATAATCATCATATAAAATCAGGAGAACACGTCTCATTCTGATGAGACATGGGCAAAGAGGCTAACATTAATCTTAGTGCACTATTTCCAATAGCATCATATATTAAGAGTTGGTTGTGAAACAAAGCACAAAGTTTTGTGATCAATAAAAGTTCTTTGTCATTGATATAAAGCACAAAGTTTTGTGATCAATAAAAGTTCTTTGTCATTGATATTCCCTTCTTTTTTCTTACTAGCTCAAACACTGACTTTACGAGAAAAGAAATCTGTTTTGCTGATTGCTAAGTATCAGTCAAGAGTTTCACAGCTTGTTTTTGGTCAGAACTAGCATCAAAGAACAAAACTCATCTGGATACTCTACTTTGTAAGTCCAAGCAACCAGACACAATAGCAATGCATCCATAGAATAGTAAATCGGGTTTGAAATAATCCAAACAATTGTTCTACGCAATCTTCAAGTTTAGAAGTTGTACAATCATGAGTCCATTTCAAGTTTAAATTCCCAATTAGTCGTCATTATCATCATCATCCAAGCCTTAAATCCCAACAAAATGTGATTGGCTAAATGAAACCAAAATAACATGTCACTTTGGGTCTTTAATATGAATTTGTAGATGCCACCCATTTTTATCCAAGACAACTTGCTCATCTATATTTGCCATGCACATATAATTCTCTATCACTTTCATCTACGTAGTTAAAGGTCAACCTCTACCTCACCTCATTGTTCCTACATCAAATGTCTCACACTTCCTAACAAATGCATTGGCAGGCATGCTTGTTACCTACCCAAACCACCTTAAGTGTCCAAATAGTGATAATAAAAATATTAAAAGCTGGCTTACCAAGCATATAGAACAAGTTAAGTCGATATCGAGCTTAACCGAATCAAAAAGCTCGCATGATAATGATGGTTTCCCATCGTTTATCTTTAGAGAACACCCATCGTATAACGGGGAAGCCTTCCTTTTGTTACCCTTTGTTTCTCTCAGGTTTATGTGGAAAGCCACCAGCTCGCATAGCCACGGTGACTGAAGAATCTCAATATGCATGCTTTGGGCTTGCGATTTGAATGCTTGTCCTTGTTTAGAGTAATGAATCTATGGTCAAAAATGAAAAAAAGGAAGAGTGAGTTAAAAAAAACAAAAACCAAGAGGATTATCACTAAAACGCAATTAAAAGATTAACAGCAAAAACCTCACCTTGTCATATTTCTTAAGTATTTTGCGCATTGCGATGGCATTGATTATTGCGTAAGTAACCAGGTCCTGCCCTTCTTGATCAATTAAGGCGATGTGGTTACAGCTCACCATGTCTTTGAACCATATGAAGTACTTCCGAAAACCGGAAGCAAGATGCAGCTCCAGCAACTTTCTAGCGCGCTCGTTAAAGCAGCCAACGACTGCAGACATTTCCTTGAGAAGTGCTGGGAAAAAAGTTCCGTCACAAACTGCAAATAGTCACAAGGATTCAAATTACAAATACGGGGAAATAGAGCAAGGTAAACAAAATGAATTTCACCATTCCATCTATTTAAAGGTCGTTTAAGCGTATTCTACACTGAGAAGCTAGTTTATTAAGTCCGAGTGAAAATCAGGCTTGTAAATACTGATTTAATGAGTCGATTGACATTTTAATGAACTTTTATTCTGACAGTATACACTAACAACTGAAAGTTTAAGTTCCACGGACGGGCTTAGTTGGTGACACATGAATTCCGATATATGTTTTTTATGGACAGGCTTATCCAGGGTGGAACAAATTTTTTACAACACTGTAGTGTTGAAATTAAGCTCATTGGTTTTCTCTTTGTGCAAGAACTTTCTAAACCTTCATATACAAAACTTATAACGTGACACAGGTCATATTTTTCAGAAAAGATACAGGCAGATGAGATTACAGAATATACAAAAACTAAATATCTTCAATTTCTAGCTTTTAAATTTATATGCCAAAAAAAGTTAAATTTCAATTTACGCAACCAAATGAATGTTTAGATACGTTTGAAAGATATTGTGCAAGTAAACTTGAGGATTTTTTTAAACTTCTATGTTGCTCATAACATGCCTAAGATTTTGTCAGGAAATTTTATTTATTTAATTATTTCAAAAATCGGAAGAGATGAAAAAACATTGACAAATTAACAAACTAACAAACACCTTGCATTAACACTAGACTCCAAATCCTGAAGAAAATAACAAATGCTATATATGTCTTGGAAGTTTTAGATTTCAATAGATTCATGGTTTTGAATATCAGCTGCCACGGTTTTGGCCACCGCCTCCAAAGTTACAGGTTGATATAGCATGAGTATCAAGTTTTTAAATAGCGGTTGCAACCTCTGCAGCGGTGGCCTGGGTAGTGAGGTAGGGGTAACGACTGCAGTAACACAGTTTCATGACGCAGTACAACCGTAGCACAAATTAGAGCCGTAAAATTTTACTCTTTTTGCAAAAATATTTATTGAAATTTTTTCCTCATAGCAGTTGTAACGGAGTAAAACGGAACAAAAGGTGCAATAACAGTCGATATTTGGGACAATCTCAGCTGATACGTACAAGAATTCAACCCTCATAGCTATTGTGGTCTATAGTGGTTTTGGTGGTATCTTTATGTAACAACATTACACAAACAGTGGCGGCCAATTTTTACAACCATACAAAGGATGAATTTCGGAGGGCATATTACCCGCCACCATTGCCATATTATAGAATACGACATCGTAAGTAGATAAAAAAATAAAAAAGAAATTTGTAATTCTAATTTTCCAACCATTACCACAACAGTACCCGACGCCATTATTCAAAAGATTGATTAGAATATCAAAATTACAAATATTGGTGGGGGCAAATAGCATAACCCTAACAAATAATAAGACATTCAAAATATAAAAGGTTATGCTACACACATATATATAGATACATACATACATACATATAGAGAGATATATATGTACTCACCGGAACACTGGTGGGGGCAAATAGAAGCAGAGGAGGAGGAGGAATCGGGATGGTGGTGGAGATTGAGAAGCATGGCATTATTATTATGCGATTGAAGGCCTCTACGGCACCGTTTTAGCATTTTCTTCAGCTTCTTGAACCCTACCCCCGGCAACTTTTTCCCATCCAATTGCCCCTGCATATACATATACTCCTCGTACTTCTTGCAAAACTTCATCCTTCCCCTTCTCACAATTTAATCAAAAATAATATTATTCAATCAATAGAAAACCTAATCTCAATTTATTTTATTTCATTTCGTTTCATTTCTTTACAGAGTCTTTAAGGTGTTGATTGAGAATCGATCAGCTCTCTTATTTTCTCTCTCTATAAGTATATGAATGTATGTATGTATGTATGGATATATATAAAGAGAAAATGACACAAAATTTAAAATAAAATGGAAAAGTGTATTTTTAAAACTTAAAATGAAAGCAAAACAATAAATTATACATCTAGTAACCTTTGCCTTGTTTTAACATCTATTAATTATTAGAGTCAAATTTTGATATTTTTATAAGTTTGTAATGATTTGGGATAAAGTTTGAGATTACTTTTTTGACAATAAACAAATTGAAATGTGAATATTAAAAATAACGAGTCAGAGTCCCCTGTCCCGTTCATTATGGCTCAATCGATGTCTCCTCCAATTTTTTTTTTGCAAAATTATTTTGAAATTAATTTATAGCAAGATTAAATGGCTTCTAATGCTATTACACTTCTAGAAAAATATATAATATTACATTATGAAACACTATAATCTTAAGTTTTCGTTTTATACATAACATAATTAGTACTTTGAAAATGTAGATAAATATGTAATTACAATATTAAATAATTATGCTTCATGTTTTGAATATGTGTTATGGTATTAAAAGTTATTATACTTATCGGAAGCTAATTTTATTAAAATTTCAGCCAAAAAATATAAAAAGGGTATAAAAGATAATAGATAAACAAAATAAAATATCCCGACTAAAAAATAAGTAGTAAATTTCGCGAATTAAGTATGCATATTAGTGGACAAGATTTGTGGGTGAGTTTTATCGGTAGATCGTGTTTTTTTCCTTTTGTTTATATGCAAGTCCAAACTCCAAATGTCCGCCACTTGATTTTCGATGTTATAGATCCAAATCATTAGTTTTCTTTTATTCGATTGTCGTGATTCTACAATAACAGTTGATTTGTAATAACATCATTTCGTTTTGGTATATGACACAAATGTTATTGCATATACACGAGTGTTAATTCGCCGCTAATTGTCGTTAACAAGGAAATGTGATTGTTAATTCGCCGCTAATTGCCACAGTATCAAAAGTTAACGATTGTCGCGTAGATGGCTAATAACTGATCAATAATTTAGTGAAATACGCATTACTGTTAAAGTTTAGACACAAATAATATAGGTGTAAAATGAAATTCTAACCGTCATTTTGATGGAACAATCCCTTGTTAAAATCATTCAATTGATATTGCATTAAACCTTATAAATCATCTTCCACGCAAAATAATTTATAAATTAGGGGCAAATAAACATATAATTATTCCGACTCTATTACTTTCAGCTGTCGATTTCCGATTGAAAAAAATGATTTTTTCCTCTTTTTGCCGCTGCTATTTAGATATCTAGATTAATAATCGATGTACAATCGGGTTAATAACCCGAATTTGCGGTTATACTTGGGTTAGGGACTTTAGTTGTTACCAAAGCTTTGTAGATGACCCTTGGTAAGAGTATTTTGGTTTGTATATCGAATAGTAAATGTTGGATATGATTGCCTATCTATCTTTAGTGAGTTTAAACCTCCAGCAATTATATGCGAGAGTTTCTCTTTGACAATAAAATTTGTTATTTTTTTATTGAGAGTGTGACTTTATCTCGACTAGTTTCCTTTTTTCCTTCCATACTAGTTTGTGTATTTGTGTATTTACAATGTAACTTATTTTACGATTTTGTTAATTTGCGCTACACTCCGCGGAGCAAGCCATGATGTTAGGTGGACCATCACATTTGAACTCTCATTCTATTTTTATTTTTAGGATCAATACATTAAAAAAAAAAAAGCATATAATTAATTTGAAAATAGAACCAAATATTTGTTGCAAATTGACAATCATATCATGTTATCAAGTTTACCTACTCCAATCTAGTAGAAGATTTGGTGGATGTGACCATATCAAGAGAAAAGTATGCGGATCCATCATCTTTTTCCTAATAATAAACACTAAAAAGAAAGTTGATACAAGTATATGATACGTGTTGGGAACGAGCTTAACATATTTACGATTAATAATCATTTTATTATATTATTATTATTATTTCCTTGCAGCATGAGGCTAAGAAAGTTAAAATCAGATCGGATCGATTGGACTGGGAACTAGCACCTAACCAATCAAAAAAATCCTTAAAATCGGTCATACATAGAACCGATTGAAAACTTGTTGAACCGACACAAACCGGTAAAATCGGACAAAACAGGTTGGGATCCGGTTGGACTGGTTCCGTTAATTAAAGTTTTTTTTTTAAATCTATGAAAACCGCGGTTCCGATCGAATAAGGGTTTGTGAGTGAAATTTATTTTTCAATGTTATAAAGTTTCGTGATATTAATCATATTATGTTATTTTTTGTTTGATATTATTTAATATATTACATTAAAAAATAAAATAATATTATTTAATCATAACCGATCCAACCACGATTCAACCATTGAATATTGAACTAGGCAGAGTTTGGGTTTGCCCAGCCTTGTGGACACTCAAAAACTATTGGTCCAATACATCATCTCTGAATATTCAGGGGTCAAATGTGTAAATACACTAAGTTGATGACTCAATAAGAGCAAGTCGAACTAGGTCATTTGCAAATCGCCACCATCTCTCTCTCTCTCTCTCTCTCTCTCTCTCCGTCTCTCTGCCGACTTCTCCGCCTTCGAAAATGGCTTCGTCGGCCCTCAACCGATGGCTTAGGCCCGAGGTCCTCTCTCTCTGTCTCTCTCTTCCCCGTATATCTCTGTCAACAATCTTTTTCTCTCTCTCTATGTATTGTATTTTACCGCGTGTATGCATGTCAATAACCATTTGATCTACATTCCCGGGAATTTTAGGGAAACATGTTTTTAATTGTATAGGTTAACGAGTTATGATATTCTTACAAAAGTTACTATATGCAGATATTGTACAAATTGATTGGTTATTAAAAACAGAGTCAATGCATATAATATTAGGAGTTTAGGACATATGTGCCTGAAAGTTTGTGTACGTTTTTTTTTTTTTTGGATTAGGGTTTTGTTAGTAAATTACAGTACGTCAAAAGAATTTTGTTTTATATTGATGGATTTAATATATTGCTTTTGTTAAAAAGTACTTTCCAAATTTTGGCTTCAGTTTATAATTTATGCTACAAAAGTCTATTGATGGATTTATATGCACAACTTGGCTATCGCTATAAAAGTCTACAATTTATAATTTATGTTGCAAACGTCTATTGTTAAAAAGTACTTTCCAACTTTTGGCTACATGTTATATGCATAAATTTGTTTTATATTGATGGATATTATTTATATAATTCCCAAAAGTCTATTGTGTTCATATGTAGAATAGTTTTTGGAAATTTGCAGTGCAAAATATGTAAAATGTGTTATCTTTTTGGATGCGTCAAAGTACGAGTAATTTTTATTTTCATATCTTTAAGAAAAACGTTTTTTTTCTTCGTACATATGTAATAAATGGCAAGCATGGTGGGGGGTGTTTTAGGTGTATCCTCTGTTTGCGGCGGTAGGGGTAGCAGTTGGGATATGTGGGATGCAATTGATCCGCAACATCACAACCAACCCGGAAGTCAGGTCTATTTCTCTCTCTCTTCATTTCTATCTCATCACCTCATAGTCGTGCTTTGTTTTGTCCATCTGTGCAACTCGTTATGGTAAATATTTTCATTTGGAAAATGATTTGCATACAAGGAACGTGCGCTAATACTGTAGAAACAGTACAGCTATATGATTAAAGTATGTGCTTTGATCATATTCTAAAAGAAAATATAACGTACTGAATGTAACCCATGTACCTCATTTTTCTTTTTATTTTTGAATTTTATTTTTCATGATTTGGATAGGGTGGCACAACAATTTGAATGAAAATGTAATGGCCTGTTTGGAATCCAGATTTACTGAGGAAAAGATAACAAATGGAAATGAAGAAGAAAAAAGAAAAGAAAATGAATATGAAATGATTTTCATAATATGTTTGTTTGGATGTGTTTGTCAATAAAATTTTGAAGGAGAATTCCAAAAAAGTCATTTTTTTCCTTAAAGTATAGTTATTCTTCCCAGTTAATTGTGGACTTTCCAACGAAGTTTCACTCTTAGTTTTCCTTTCCCCAACACTTTTTAGTAAAATGACTTAAATTTTGTGTTTTAATCTTGGATATTTTCCTTCAGTTTTCTTTTCCTTTTGCCGTTTCTATTGTCACCCCAAAATATTAGAAACTTTTATTTGAAGAAAATATTTCTTTTCCTTGGCAAAATTTGGGTTCCAAACAAAATGTAAAGTATTTTAAAAGAGATTTTCTTTTCCGCTACATTTAACGAAATTCCTACTCCTAACAAGCATTAATAAATTTGATTGTTGCCTAATTGAAGTTCATTGACAACGAATGGCGTAAAATATTGGTGATGGTATGAATTAATTATAAGAAAAGGGATTTTAGAATGGGGGTTGGGGGTGTGAAGTGTGCACCAATGGTTAGTCGATTGGAGCCCACTCAAACGAAGCTGTGTACCATCCATAGGCGGACAAAGGAGGGGGGCAGGGATGGGCCACGCCCCCTTCCCCAACTTCCAAAATTTATCCAAAACATTTATAGAAAAATAAAAATTTTAGATTCTGCCTTTTCGCGGTTTCCCTGAAAAAAATATACATCCAACTCCTTATATAAATCAAGTGGATTTGACCCCCCTACCTGGGAATCCTGGGTTTGCCATTGGTATCATCTGATCGTTTTAGATTTGATCCGACGACTGGGATGTGAAGCACTATTCTAAACCTAAACCATCGAATCTAATTTTAAAATGATTCGGCATGATAGAGCTAGATCTGAGTTTAGAGCCTTCCTCAATCTATATACATAGATTAGGAACTTTCGCCATACTCGTTAGGATTTATGAATGCTGCAGACTGTTGTTGATCGCATGATGATACGGAGAAGAATTTTTTCATTGTTTTATATGTTGCATTTGCAGATTTGTGGTGCAGTTTACCTTCCATAAATATGGATTAAGCTGGTCCAAGTTTCTTATATTAAAATCATGTGGGATGTTTGTAAAAATAAATACAGTTTAATTTCTATCCCCCGTCAGTATAAAAATTCCATACACCATCGGCCTTGGATCAAAGATGTGTTTATTTACACATGTAGGGACTATCACATATGCATACTTGTCATTCATCCAAGCCCGCTAGTGTATGAAAATTTATACACCGTTGGTGTATTAAAATTAAATTCAAATAAATATTTGGAGCTTTATGTTTTATGGACGTCTTTCCTCTTTGTGGTCACCTAAGCAACAATAAGATGTTGAGTTTTTTCGAACTCAATTATTTGGCAAATTACTACAATTTAAAAGTACATGTTGGTCTTTTACCAAATTAATCAACATCCAACATTAGTGAGATGTAACTTAAATGAAGTCATTGTCAAAGTTTGTTCTGTATGCAGTGTCTTTCACGCATTTGAAGTGTCTGTTATAATAGTATGGAAAACAATTTACAATATGTATCTTCCAATGCGAAATGTGCGACTGTTATATATTGGACATTGACACATTACCCAAGTTTTGGTTATCAAATGGGATTGGTACCATCTTTGTACTTTGAAGGTAGTTGAAGATGTTGAACAGGTGGGTATTGGGGTTGTGAATAACAGTGATTTGCATGTCTATTTAAGCTTTGAGATGTGCAATCATGCGGGATCTAAATTAGAAATCAAAATGTTGTTTTTAGAGACTAGTTTGAATGGACTTGAATGGAAACAGGACGTGGTGGATGTAGACATGGTATAAGATATTTACTGTTGGTAAGTCGAAGACTCAAAAGACGCTGAAATACGATGCTGTAAGTTGAACTGTGGATATTTGATTATTGATTGTCATCCTGGATTTGTTCTGAATTAGAAATCATGTGTTGCTCTCGCACAACGTAAAAATACATATTTCCTTAGTTATTTTACTTTCCAAGCTGAAGAATGTACCTAGTGCATGAACTTGATTTTGATTGATATGCAACATTTTATCTGAATTTTTTCATTTTTTATGAATATAAGGGTGACTAAAGAGCACAGAGCTGCTGGGGTGCTGGATAATTATGCGGAAGGAGAGAAGTATTCCGAGCACTTCGTGCGGCGATATTTGCGGAAAAGGGCACCGGAGATCATGCCATCCATCAACAGCTTCTTTGCTGATCCTAACTGATGATTTCAACTAATGAAGTGTTTGTCCATTTATATGCCCCCTTATTGAGAAGATTCTCTCATGGAGCTTTTACATTTTACTATGATAAAAGGAGTTTGATGAGGTTTCAAATGTGAACAAATAAGCATCATACATTGAAAATTTGATATCGAGAAACTTCTTTTTGCTCCATGTTTGTAAATTTTTATTACTTTCATTTTTATTTTACCGCACTCGCTTCCAAGGGTTTCAGTTTCAGCGGCAAAATTTGCCTTATAGTAATGGGTTCACCTTCTCCTAAGGGAAAGTCCTTTTCTCTAATTTTGAAGAGGAGCGCATGTACACTCTTTTAAGGGTTGAGGAGTGATTTTTTTCATTTGGACTTGTAAATTATCTTGATTCGTATGGGATGTACGATCTCATCTCTTAGACTTTCCATTTTCAACCTTACAAGTTTACCCTGCATCTTTTAGTCAGAATTGAATTTGAACAACTTCACAATTTCTTACAAAACCGAAGTAAGCCTTGCTAGAAACAGCACTGCGTATTTGATCACAATTTTGGTACCAAAACGCATATGCTAAAATTCATATAACAGATATATGTAGAGCAATGTATCTTTAAAAAACAAGTGCAAAACTAGTCTCAGTTCTCAACTCTGTATGCGCCATCAATATAAATATATATAATCGTACTAAAAGTTGAGAATTCCGGAGATGGTAGCAATAAGCATCACAAGAGAAATTTATGGAATAACCACCGAGTCACAAACTAAAATAAAGCAATTATTTCAATAGAACAAACGTCAATGCAAATACCCACAAACAATGAAAGAAAATTCAATCTGTATTACCTCAAGCTCTTTAACACCTACATTTAACAAACCAATAGTCATAGCAACTTCAACAAACTGCAATATCCGAAAGCAAAACCAAAAAAGACTTCCAAAAACTAGTTCTCACTAATACCGGAAACGAGGTGCATGTATATAGGGGAAAAAAAGAGCAGCTGAAATTTATTAATCAGCAGTCGGCACCTGCAACCATTCCCCGTCAACTGCTTCTTTCCACAAAGTGACATTGCTATCCCCAGCAGCTACAGCCAACAAGTTGCCAGTCAATGACCATGATACCCTCCACACAGGGGTCTTAAAGTCTTTTAACACTTTACCTTGCCACTGATCGCCCTCTTTCGCCACAGTCCATATCACTACAGTCCCATCCTGAGAAGCACTAGCAATAGTAGACTTTGGCAGGCCCAAGTTCGGGGCCCATGCCACATCTCTCACCCAATCCGAGTGCATCTGTAGTGCTGGGAAACAATCCATTTTCCAATTTCCATTATACAATTTCCACACTTTCACTGTATTATCACATCCACCGGAAGTTAGCTTTTGAACAGGGTCCAGCAAGCCAGCTCCAACTAGAGCACCGGGAGCTGTGGATGGGGCCCACGAGACAGATGTCACTCCAACAGGGTGAGCTTGGTCAATCCTGGTAGTGTCCCAACCACCGTCTGATCTAGCAGTGAAGACTGAGATATTCCCATCTGACGATCCACAAGCCAAGCAGAGGCCAAATTCGTGTGGGGCCCAAGCAATAGAATTAACAGACGATTTATGGTCGGTGAAAACGTGGGCCTGGGTCCACTCGTTTTGATTTCCTTCTTTCCAAACAATCACTCTCCCATCATAGGAACAAGAAGCCAGAATTGAACCAAACTTAGGGTGTGCCCAAGCGGCTTGCCAAACAGGACCTTGGTGGCCTGTCAAGGTGGCCAGGTGTTGGGATGTGCCGTTGTTGCTGACACCTATGACTTTGATAGTGGCATCGGACGAAGCAGTTGCCACACGCTTTCCATAGTAATCCATGGACACGTCATGAACAATGTCGTTGTGACCAGTTTCGATCTTCTGGGCAGGCATCTTTGTTGATTCTTTACAACACTGAAATCACTTCTCAGACTTTCTTTTACTTCCTAATTGACTGTCATGAGCATATGTTAAATTCGATCAAATTAAAATTTGATATTTGATCAAATGCACAACAGTAATTTATCTAACTCTTGGCAAAAAAAACCCTATAAGATTGGCTGTAAACCATAATTGGTGCAAACCATGCCTTACACTTGCCGCAGAGACAGCTAAGCAGAAATGACCAAAGAACAAAACAGAACCTAAAGGTTTATGCTTGTTTTAACATTTACTCAATGATTATATCGGTAGTGATTACTCTCTCATCTGATAATAGTACCCTTATCTATAAGCCCTATTATTATCTCGAAAAACTATATACGGGTACAAAATGTACCACCACCTTTCTCCCCAAAGATAAAATGATAGTACAAAAAATTTCTCCACATTCATATTCATGTTTCCCATGCCAACAGTGGTAATAAACTCTAGGTAATTTAAAATGTTCACTAACGCAGCCATAATATCATACAACCTTCGTATTTATATGCCAAAAAAAAATAAAGAAGCTGATACAGGACCCATAAAATCAAATTCAAGATTAAATAAAACTCAATTGCAGTATAGGAAACACAAAACTAGAAAAACAAAATCAGCTTTACATGTTTTTCCCCTAAATGACACAAATTCATGATGCTGTCTACCAAATCACATTGAGCTAATTTCAGGAAACAGGTATTTAAATTTCAAATCCCAATTGCAATACAAAAAACATA
>MKEJ01016409.1:0-11726 GCA_001753735.1 Embelia ribes
GAATGATAATTGTTGTTATACGCAAATTTGTCTAGGTGCAAGTGATCCTCCTAGCTTCCCCTAAAATTAAGCACACATGCTCATTGCATGTCCCCTCAGTCTAAATTGTCCTATTTGTTTGCCCATCTATCTAAGGATGATATGCAATACTCTTCATCAATTTCATACCCATGACCTTCTGCATACCCTCATAGAACTGCAAAATGAACCTCAGATCCCGGTCGGATACAATGGTGTAAGGGGCATTATGCAATCGAAGAATCTCCTTCACATATAGTCGTGCTAACACTTCCGTTCCTTCTTCCTTCCGGATAGGTAGGAAATGAGCAAACTTTTTTAGCCTATCAACAATCACCCAGATGTTGTCCTTTCTTCCTTTCAACCTTGGTAAGACATTCACAAAATCCATCATGATGTACAACCATTTCCACTTCGGTACCTTGAGTGGTAGTAATTTACCACCCATTTTCTTCTTGTCTCTTTTGACTAGCTGACACGTCAAACACCAAGTCATGAACTCAACAATGTCCCTCTTTAGGCTCGACTACCAATATATGTGACTCAAGTCATGATACATCTTATTTCCAATTGGATGCATTGCTAACCGTAACTAATGAAAGTCCCTCAAGACCTCTTCCCCGATCGACTTTGGCACATATAATCGGCCTCGGTATCTTAATTCCCTGCTCTTTCTAATGGACCACACCCGCGATCCAGTACTTTGAGCTCTAGCTACAAGTTTATGAGACCTCACATTATCCTGTTATGTTTCAATTACCTTGTCGATCAACTCAATATGTGCAACCATTGCATACAAAGTAATCCGATCTCCCCTTTCTCCGTAACTCAAACCAAACCTACTCAACATCTTTAACGCATCCCAGTAATTGCAGAAAAGACATACTAAGATACATTGAGTCTTGCGACTCAATGTATCAGCTACTACAATAGCCTTGCCTAGGTAATACTATAAATTGAAATCATACTGCTCCAGATATTCAATCTATCGCCTTTATCTCATATTCAGATCAAGTTGTATGAAAATACTTAAGGCTTTTATGGTCCGAGAATACTTCGAACCTCTCCCCATACAAGTAATGTCTCCAAATCTTCAATGCAAAAACGACTTCCCCCAATTGCAAGTCATATGTCAGGTAGTTTTGCTCGTGCATCTCTAATTGTCGTAAAGTATACACGACCATCCTCTCAGTCTGCATCAGTACACATCCTATGCCTTCTTTCGATGCAACACAATATAATGTGTAGCCCACTTCCCTTTCCAGAATGATCAACATAGAGACAATAGTCAATAGTTTATTCATCTTCATAAACGACTCTTCACACTTAGCGTCCCACTCGAACTTAACCCCTTTGCATGTAAGGCGGGTCATATGGCATCCTATTATAGAAAGGTCCTTCATGAACCTCCTATAATAACCAGCTAACCCCAAGAAACGACGAATCTCGACGACGCTCTTGGGCCATTCCAAATTCGATACAGTCTCAATTTTCAATAGATCTACTGCTACTCCTTCAGCTGTCATGACATGCCCTAAGAATTTCACTTCTCAAAGCAAAAACTCATACTTCAATAATTTTTCATACAACTGATGATCTCATAATACGAATCATTCTCGGTCACCAACGTGATCCTTAAATGTTCTTGGTGCTCTTCCTCAGTCCATGACTACATTAGGATGTCATCTATAAATACGATCACGAATTGATCTAAATAATCCAAGAACAGTCTATTCATCAGATCCATAAAGACTGCTGGCATATTTATCAACCCAAAGGGCATAACCAGAAACTTGTAATGCCCATATTAGGTCCCAAAAATAGTCTTCTCTACATTTTCTTCTCAGCCTCTCACCTGGTGGTATCTCGAATAAAGATCAATCTTTGAGAAATATTGCAACCCCTTCAACTGGTCAATTAGGTCATCTATCCTTGGTATTAGGTACTTGTTCTTAACTGTCACACGATTTAATTTTCTATAATCGATACACAACCTCATCAATCCGTCCTTATTCTGTAAAAATAGTGCCAAAGTACTCTATGGTGATGTACTTGCTTTGTTGAACCCCTTGTCCTTTAGCTTATCGATTTGCTTCCTTACCTCTTCCATCTCAGTAGGAGCCAGACGGTATAGTGTCATATAGATTGGCCTCGTACTACGAGTGTGATCTATATAGAATTCCACTTGATGGGCTGGTGGCAACCTACTAAGATCATCTGAAAATACATCAGAAAAGTAGCAAACAACTGGGGGTAACTCAGGATGTACTACCACAGCCGCAGCCTTGGCAATGTAAAAAGTTTCCAGAAGATAGCTAAGGGTATCTTTCTTTGATCCCGCAAATGCACAAGGAATGTCTCGGTCACCAACGCACCAAATGACCACCCCCTCATCATTAAATAGTGTGACCCGATGATGGTCACACTCGATCATAACACGATTGATTGATAATCAATCCATACCTAGAATGACATTAAATTCGGACACGTCTAAAATGATCATATCACACTCGAATTTGTGCCCATAAAAATAAATGGCACAACGACTTCATAGGAACCTCAGAACTATCACCATGCCTAAAGGAGTATCAACCAGCATACTCGTATCCAACCATTCTGGTTCTAGCCCCAATGACCATACCATACCTGAAGCCAAGAAAGACCGAGACATCCTCATATCAAATAAAACATGAGCATAAGATGAATGTAATAAGAATATACCTCGAATAACGGACACCTCTGCCATAGTGGCAGGGTTCTCCTGTAGAACATATAAGCACATCGATGCAGTCGATGTAGATATGGAAGAAACTACTTGGCTTCTACCTCCTTACTTTTACCCTGACTTGTCGTTGCCCCAGACTGAGCAGGCCTGGCTAGAAGTACTGGTGGTGCTACTCGAGCAAGCTGAGTGGATGTTGTCTGAATCACATAGATTTGTACATCCCTCAGTGGATAAATACTCTGCATATGACCCATCGCCCCACAATAGTTGCACTGGATCATGGGGTAATAGTGCCATGTGTATCCCTCTTACTTACATAAAAAACATGGTCTTCAACCCACTCTAGCTGAGCCTGTCCCACTCTTTGTAAAACCCGACATCGTCTGCCCCTTGAAATACTATACCTCTACCATCACGATCCCTCTTTCGGCTATCCTAACTACCATTAGGTCTCCTAGTCGACTATCCCTGATGTTGTCCCAATATTCCCGACCTTTTTTTACCTGTGCCTGCCTCTCCTGCGGATCAATAGCCTCTTGCTTATCGGCTTTCTACACAACAACTCATAGGTGGTCTATCCCATAACAGTCAGAACCAGACGAATGCACGATCTCAGCCCCTGTCCAAACCATTTCACATGATCCGCCCCAATTGGAAGATACGCCTTGGCATATTTCTCTAAGGCTATAAAGTCAGTCAAATACCACATCACCGTACGATGTTCCTATGTGAAACTCAAGAATTCTCTTACCTTACCATCCAGGGACAAATGCAAACAATATTGGTTCAGGAAAGTGCCCTTAAGACCATCCCAAGTCAACCTGCCAATATTATGTAATTCAACGTACCTCTTCTACCGTTCTACAACCTCATCTTGCAAGAAGTATGGAGTTATCCTTTCCATGATCAATCTATTGGTCATCCCCACCATCTAAAAGCGATGTTATATATTGGACACCCAAGTGTCTGCTCCCTTGGCATCTGCACCCCTACAAAAGACTGGAACTTTAGCCCTACCAATCTCCTTTTGAGCTCTTGTAACCTGATCCTAAACTATTTGTTGACCAGGCTGTTGCACACCTATAGTCTCAAGTGCCGTCCGTACCGCCATAGAATTTTTGTTGGGCCATCTGTTGGGTCATAAGAACGGTCAACTACTGCAAGTCCACCAGTACATGCATCGGTATGATCCCAACTCCCACTACTGGTGTAGGTCTTGGGATTTTCTGAGCTGCATGGATGTCCCCCTTAACTCCTACCAAAGCAACCTCCCCCTTAGGGTGAGTCTGTGCCACTGGGGGAATGTTGGCATGTTTCCCGTTGCAACCGCCACGGCCTCGACGCCCATGTCCACTACCTCGGCGAACCATCTATAAGATCAAGAGATGTTTCAAAGGTGATCAATCATATGTGTACATTATAATGTAAGAAAATTATACATATACAAATCCCGAGTAACTTATTATTAACTTCGTCAACTATCAGATATCTATGTTAGACATACAAGACATCCCCTATTTGTCTAACATACATGTCGATATCAGTCACCATAAGTTAGTGGATTTGAAAATGTAAAACATGTGTAAGAAACAATGCGACATAGATTTATACAAGCAAGGCACATAAGGCATACAAGACATCTAAGGTAATTAAATTTCGTAGACGTCTACCCTAACCTTTTAGACATAACTCGCTCGAGGCTTCCTACTCAACAAACCCAACAACCTCCAGCTCCCAAGGTGGTCGTAAATCTTAAGCTTTGATACCAACTATAATGCTCCAGAATTTTAAACAACTCCGAGTACGTCACTAACACCCAACCATATGAAACATTCAAAATAAAACCCTAACAATCATATTTTATTAAATAAAACTCCAATGAAAGAGTAACAACCATACGCTTATTATCATGGTTTCTGGCCATACATTATTATTCAAACTAAATGAAATTACATCCTACATCAGCTTGGCTCGTAGGCTTACAACTGTTTGTAAACGAAATAGAGTACAGAATGAAAAACAAAGTTTAACGATCCCGAGTGAACTTCAACTTATCTTATCCATGGTTCTAATTCCTCCTGTCCCTTATTTCTGCTTGGTATTTTCATACAAAATAACAGTAGAAAAATCCACCAAGCAGGTATGAGTAAGAAACTAATATACAATTCTATAGAAAAAGAGAAATATATGAAATGTAACAAGCGATAATAACATGAATGTACAGAAAATCACTATACAACCTTTAACTATAAATATACTACTACAACTGACCACATCTCAGCCATCTACTAGGCATCACATCCAATCTCCGGGATATATTGTCCTCCTACATACTTCCGACTACTTAAAAATACTATTTCTGAGGTCACTGACCACTTTTAAGGGTTAAGATATGAGTACTCATAAGATACGGCCAATACGAACTTGTTGTGCCATGACCGCCATAGAATATACATTCTTCCGTATGTCATGACACCACAGAATATATGTTCCTCCGCATACCAACAACCACAACTACAAATATCGTTGGAATTTGGAACATACAATCTTATTTCCTAACTTTATCACAGTCATGCTTACACTCAATTAAATACGCAAGGTATGCAATTGATTTGTCATTTTCTTACATCCAACTTATCCATCATTTATTCCAACATGTATTGAACCATATACTGTCAATTTAAGACCATCTTCTACTTCAAATTAGGGTAAAACATGAATATGTTATTACTTTAAAGTTCTTGTGCAAAAACAACTATCAAACTAAAATAGCCCTATCTTGTTCGGACGAAAGGCATCTCGTCCAGATGAAACAACCTCTTGTCCAGACCAAACTAAACTCGTCCGCACGAGATCCCTTTCATTCCAAACACGCTTTAATTCCCAAAATATAGCCAAAGTATGATCAAACCCCTTTGAAAAGTCAACCAAAACTGTTCAAAGCTTCTACATACCACTTAAAAACACCCAAAATAATCAAAACATGTGTTTTCCTTAAAATTGAGTTATCATTTTGCAACGTTCCTTATGCGACAACTTTGGAATTTCCTTAGAAAAACTCAAGAATTAACCCGAACCCTCTCCTCTATGGCTTATCACCCAAACACGAGCCTACAACCATAATTGAGCGATAATTCTCAATATTAACAACCATCTAATCATCAATTCACCATTACAATAAAACTTTGATGAATTAAAACAATAACGGGTATGAACAATACAAAGAAATAAGGGATAAAACTTACGTCAAAATAATTGCAACGATGAGAGGATTCCAAATCCGCAAACAGTATTCTTCGCGGCCCATTCCTCCTCTTGGATTGGGTGATTCCTGTGAGATGGTGTCTTCTCCTTTTCTTCCTTTTGCTCTCTCTGGTTTAGTGTAATAATATAACGAATGTAAGTCTACCGGATAGGAAAAGGGAAAAGTAACTAACTTTCCCATTCATTTTCCAGTTTATTACAATTCTAGTTACTCCTAGTTTACAATTTATCACCACTTATTCTCTTTTTATTTACAAGGCCTTATAGTTCTTCCCCCCCAAAAAAGAAAACTTCATTTTTTAAATTTAATTCATACCTGTAAATAGCGACGAGAACTTGCTCTGCATCTCCTCTTCACATTCCCAAGTTTGCTCCTCGACCCCGTGATGCTTCCAAGGTACACAAACCAGAGGGATCACTTTTCCTTGTAGAACCTTCTCCCGGTGATCCATGATACTCACTTGTTGTACCTCGTATGCCATATCTTCCCCCACCGTTAAATCAGAATAGTTAATCACGTGAGATGGATTTGACTCATACTTCTGTAATATCGATACATAAAAGATTGGGTATACATTCTCTAGCAGTGGTGGTAAAGTCAAACGGTATGCTAGTTTTCCAACTTTCTCGATTATCTGGAACGGTCCCGCAAACCTCAGTAACAACTTACCCTTTATATAAATGTAAATATATATATAGCCTATCTGTATTATACAAATATAAATATATGTATAACCTACCTGCATTATATAAATATAAATATACATATAGCTTGCATGCATTTTATAACCAACAATAATGAAAGTAAACGCCATAATTACGTACACCAAAGCAAGCTATATGCTTGTCTCAAAAGTACATATGTATATTACACCTTGTTCTAGTCCCGATAAACATGGTATAATGCTACTTAAGGCTACAACAAAATGTAATACAAAATAATACTTCATTAGCATTCTTTCAAAAATATATACAAAGGCACAACCGATCACCTCAAGGATGGCCTTCGCCTGCCTCTGCACCCACATCACAAATGGAGCAAAGATATACGAAAAGAGAGCATACGAGTTAGATTGCTTAATAACATGATAAACAAGAGGCTTTGTCATACTACGAACAACACATTATTACAAACTACCAAGTAAGCAAATATTCCTCAATGAATGCACTATGAATGAGATGAGTATGCAATGTTACTCACACACTCAACACCACACCACACAAATACTCATACCAACACCACACACACATACCACACATCACATACACACATTAACACCACACACACACTCCCCAACATCGACTCAAAAAGAAAGTTGGGTCAAGTATCTTTATCATTTGGACCACTGTATTCGTAATAAACTATATCCACTACTGGAAAATTAGGCATTTAAGGTTATTTTTTTAGGCAGTTTCTGAAATGCCTTAAAAGTACTCAAATCAAGGTGGTTTTATTTTACCGCCTAAAAACACATAATATTAAAGACGGTTTCCTATTAATGCCTGAAAAGATCCACAATTAGAGTCGATTCTATTATTAATGCCTCAAATACATTAAATTTATTCGTTACTATTTTCTCCCAAAAATCATTAAGTTTCTTTAATTACTATTTTAAAAATTATTAAGTTTCTCAAAAATCTTTACTTACTGCTCTAAAAAATCATTAAGTTTTTCAAAAACCATTAAGTTTCTTTAATTAAATTTCGTTAATTACTGTTCTCTTTCCCTCTTCTTCTCTTTTCTTACATATATAAACACTTCTTTTACGCTTTTTTTTTTGTTTTCCCTCCCAATCGTGCATATCCCACTTATGCAGAAGTAGGGATACAACCAACTATAAGAAAAATCTATACACAGATGGATCGCAAAACTCCTACGCACAAACCACAAGCTGTGTACACAGGTGACTCACCTCCCTCTACTCCAAACATTTATGTTTATATGGTTGTTGTTGTTTTTTTGATAATCTACTTATTTGTGTTGTTATTTTTCCATATTTTCTATCTTTGTTGATTTGTTTTTCTATTAATTGACATATATATGTTGTTTTGATTTCTTATTTGACATAGATAAGAAACACATACAAGGTATCTGATAGATTTCATAAATAAGAAATCTCTTTTCAAGTTAGGGTTTTTAAGAATAGCTTATGCATACTAGGTGCTCGATCAATTTCCTAATATGAGAAATTATTTTTGAAGTAAGGATTCTTGATATTTGTAAGCGATATGACTAATAGTCTAATTAATTTAAAAATCCATGAATTAATCTACACATTTAAAAAAAGATTTCGGGCCTATGTTTTAAATTTTGGAACATATATTAATGGGCAATGGCGTAAAAGTTCTCAAGCTATTGTCTTAGTGGCCATTCTATTGTCCTATTAAATAGAGAATTTACAAGGTATAAATCACTATATTTTTTTCAACATATAATCTACTTTTAGACATATTATTAAAGAATACGTTAAGGCATGATCTAATGATGTGGAAATATTTTTGGAGCTTGTACTGCTTTTCTCCATAGATGCATATCATGGATTTATAATCATGAGTTGCTCGTAATTGTTTCGCAATGGATTTGCAAATTGCTCATTTGGAATTTCAGCTCAAAGGTCCGACCCCCTATCCGACCATTAGACAGACCTTTGGATACTCATAAATTTGCAATTTCAACACATAACACTAAGGCATTTACACTAATGCTTCTCAACACCAAATCTACACACTTCCCAAAACTAATCTCCACACCACTCAATTCCGCACAAAACATCACATTACGTCCACCATACAACGCACAACAATAATATTATAAATGCATCAAATAATAATATTGTAAAAGCAACAAATTTATTCGGAATTTCCGGGACATTATATTTTAATTCTTAAATTTTAATTTTTTAAATTGGAATGTATTCTTGTGCTTTATAGTCATAATCATGACATTACAAGACAATGCTCTTGTTTTTTTTTACCCCAGTCTTATTTTATATAATAAAAAAATCTTATCATTATATGTAAAAAAAAAAATGTATAAATTTGTATTAAATATAATTTTATATGCAACAATTTTAATTGCTAGTTTTTTTTAAAAAAAATAACTCTTACATAAATTGTTTCATTTCGCATGAACAGTGAAAATCATGACAAAAGTTCAAGATTAGCTAGAAATTTTGTCCAATTATTTTTTATTTTTCATCTTTAATCACGTGCAAGTAACAATTTTGCCCTTCCTTAATCAAAATCCTTTGTTCTCCAATGTATCCTTTTATACATGGTCTCTAATTAATCAAAATCATTTGTTCTCCAATGTGTTATACATAGTCTCCAATGTTACCTTCTCTAGCTAATCTCTCTCTAGGAAAATGCTAGACAATTAGTAATTCTCTCTCCAAATCTCAAATTTTCAACTTGCTCTCATCTTTTTTAACAAAAAGGATATGCCATCAATAAAAAATCTTTTCATACAAAAAATTATTATTATTTATGTATTTTAGTTTTTTCACTTAAGTTAACAATTATTTTATCATTTGATAATTTTACAATAAAAAAAAATTATTATGTTGGTAACATTTTGTATTTCTTAATTTTAACTACAGCTTGTTTGTACAAAGATTTAAATTTCATAATTTAAATCCTAATATATTTTTGGTGCCTATAATTGGGGGATATATGTCGACAGTCTGGGATTGTTTAAGTGATCAGTCGAGTGTTTCTGGGAATCTTTAAAAGTTCCTTTTGACCCATTAAAGTTGATCAAATGCTATACTTTAATGCAACTTTTGAAAAGTGTGAGGAGAAAAAAGGTGTGGGTGATTTCTAAATTTTAAATCTTTTTGGTATTGATCCATCTAATTTGGGCGGTCATCTACTCATAAAAAGTAGATTTTCGGAGTCGTAAATATGAGAGGTACATTTTGATCTCAATTCCGTCATCTCTTTCACTCGTTTTATTTTCTCATTTTTTGTACCCTTTCGGGTTCGAGAAAATAAAATTAATATATATACTCCTTGCATCTAATAGGTGCTTTTCTTGGCTAGGCACATCTTGTTTTGAGGGCCGCAATTAGATCGTTCTCAATGTGGAAGCTTTGGAGGTTCGAGGGGGATTTTCATCTAGCATCGGAGTTCTTTTGTAGTCGAGTCTTCAACACTTCCATATCACTATCGTAAGGCCTACATGTTGAGGTAATTTCGTCGATTTCTAATCTTGCTTTCATTTCTCGATTTTTGTGTCGAGTTAAATGTTGAAATTTAAGTTATCATTCTCTTTCTTATGATTCATAGTCTATTTTATTTTATAGGCTTGTTGCATTTCGGGGGTTGTTGTTAGTCTTTTAAGGGTTGTTTTGGAGGTCCATTTGGAGGCTACCGTACAAGGTATGGACAGATAATCAACTCTAATATGAATTTAATGTTAGGTTGTATATCGACATTTATACATGTTTGGTTGTAATGGTTGAATTACTTATAATGTGATATTTACTTATATGCTAATTCATATTCAGTGGTATGACTACTAATTGTAATTATAGTCGCATGCTATGTACACTTACTTAAGATCTCTTATGTAGAGGATATTGTTACATGATTTATATTATAGCATAACATTCTCATGTGGAGGTATAATGTGGCATGCGTTGTTTATTATCTTAGTATTTACATTTCAGAGCATTATATAGCATGTCATATATTTGGCATTCATGTTTTCAAATGAAAACCTTTCGGAGGAAAAGATTTTGGAGGAAAAATCTTGTTTTTGAAGTTATATCTTAAAACATGGTTTCATATTTTAGAGGCACATTTCGGAGGATTTTTTATTTGGAGAACAATCCGTGGACATGTTATGTTCCTTATTGATTTATAATGTTACTTTTAAAAAGAACATTTTCAGAGGAATAAAAGAGTATACTCATTCACATTTGGCTTGAGTCTTTTTGCTTTCTTTTCAGAGCGCCAGTATCGAATTTTATCAATTAAAAACTTAGATTTTAACCCTTTGGGGAGTGAATGAAATAAATTTGGGGGCTTCAACCCTCATCTTGAGAGCTGGAAAACCTACGCAGAGAAAGAACTTTAATCATTCTAGGCGTTAGTGCACCTTAAAATTGGGCCTATGATTCATGTCACACAAGATGCGTCGATTGTAGGCAAGGCATAATCTCAAAACTTTCGAAGAGATACTAGTCCTAACTTTCTACTTGAGTATGTTGGTAGTTATAATCGGAGGTTACATGTGATATTTGTAGCACTGCAGCATTACACATACATATATATTGTTCATGTGAATTTATAGTATAACATGCTTATACATGTCATTTATACTACATAGTCTCTTTTTCATATTCTAGTTCATCATCTGACCCGTTTACATTTCTTTTCCTATACATCCATGCCTAATCTGTATTTTAGGTTTGGAGTTGAACACAAGACATGCATAATTGGCTTGGAGGCTTGGAGACTTATCATTTTGTTGTACTTATATTGTATATAGTTGTTGCCTTATGCAGATGAAGCTTGGGGGTTGTTCATCTTTCTTTTCTTAGATTTTGTATTAGCACATAACTTGATGTCGTTGTGTAGCTATAAGGCCCCAAAATTTTTCGCCAACACTGTAGCATACTGTAGTGTTACTGTACAACAATTTTATACTTTAATGAAGTAGTATAATGATGTAATTGTATCATCTGAGTGCTGTAATCTTTTTTCTGATCAATAA
>MKEJ01016410.1:0-10254 GCA_001753735.1 Embelia ribes
ACCGTTAAGTCGGAATAGTCAATCATGTGAAATAGATCTGACTCATATTTTTGTAACATCAACACGTGAAAAATTGGAAGTACATTATTTAGTTGTGGTGGTAAGGCTAAATGGTAGCTAGCTTCCCAACTTTCTTGATAATCTGGAAAGATCCCACTAACCTTGGTGACAACTTTCTTTTCTTCCTAAATCGCATTACCCCTTTACAAGGAGAGACCTACAGGAACACATGGTCTCCCTCTTCAAAGGTTAATGGGTGCCTCATTTTATCAACATAATCCTTTTGTTGACTTTATGCTATCACCAACCTCTGTCTAATCATATTTATTGCTTTCGACATCTGCTGAACAATATCTGATCCCAACAATAATGATTGACCAAATTCCATCTAGCATATCGGGGATTTACATAGATGACCATATAATACCTCGAATGGTGCCATCCCAATACATGAATGGTAAATATTATTGTATAAAAATTTAGCTAGATGCAAGCGATCCTCCCAGCTTCTCCTGAAGTCGAGCACATATACTTATAACATATCCTCTAATGTCTGAATGGTCCCCTTAGTTTGTCCATCCATTTGCTGATGATAAGTTGTGCTCTTTGTCAACTTCCTCCCCATAACATTCTGCATACTTTCTTAGAATTGTGATATAAATCTCGGATCCCGCTCAGATACAATGGTATAAGGTACGTACAATCGCGATAACACTTTTTCCCTATCCTCTTTCTTGATAGGTAAAAAGTGCACTGACTTCGTCAATCTATCAACAATGACCCATATAATGTCTTTTCTTTCCTTCTATCTACAAACCACTACAAAATTCATCATAATGTGTTTCCACTTCCACTGCAATATCTTACGTGGTTGCATCTTACCATCCATTTTCTTCCCGCTTCCTTTCACTTATTGACTTGTCAAATACCATGCCATAAACTGGGCAATATCCTTATCAAACTTGGCCACCAATATGTGTAATATCTTGTTTCCATCCGGATGCACCGTTAAATGAAATTGGGGTAAATTCCTCAATATATCCTCCGTTATCGACTTCAGCACATACAAGCGACCTTAGTATCTCAACTCTCCACAGTTCCCAATTATTCAAACTTGGGATTTCCCACTGTGAGCTTTAGTGATGAACTTCTATGACCGCGCATTATCTCACTGAGATTCAATCACTTTGTCTATCAACTTGGGCTACACAATCATAATATTCAATGAAACCCATTCTCCATTGTCGATGAACTCCAACCCAAATTCACCAAATGTTTTTGTAGCATCCCATTCATCATATATGAGACATGCCACAATGCATCTACTACTACATTTGACTTCCCCGACTGGTATTAAAAATCGAAGTTATTTTGCTCCAAATACTCCATCTATTGCCTCTGCCTCATGTTCAAGCCTTGTTGCGTGAATATGTATTTAAGACTCTTGTGATCATAGAAGACCTCAAACTTCTCTTCATACAAGTAATGCCGTCAAATCGTCTACTGAAACACCACCACCCCTAATTCCAAGTTATGTGTCGGGTAATTCGACTTATGAACCTTTAACTATCAAGAAGCGTATGCGACTACCCTCTCCGTCTACATCAATACGCATCTCATACCTTCCTTTGATGCCTCACAGTGTACTATATACCCTGCTCCCCTTTTTAAAATGATTAACACAGGAGTTGTCATCAACAATTCCTTCGACTTCGCAAATGACTCCTCACACTTAATGTCCTACTCAAACTTAACCCCTTTACGTGTAAGGTGGGTCATAAGAGAGGTGATAGTAGAGAAGTCCTTCATAAATTTCCTATAATAACTAGCTAGCCCCAAGAAGTTACGAATTTCGAAGACATTCTTGGGCTGTTTCCAATTAGACATTGCCTCAACCTTTGATGAATCTACTGCTACTCCGTCAGCTATCACATTATGTCCCAAGAACTTCATTTCCTAATGCCAGAATTCACACTTCGACAACTTTGCATATAATTGATACTTCCATAACATCGATAACATAATCTTCAAGTGCTCCAGATGTTCTTCAGTTTTCGAGTACACTAGAATATCATCTATAAAAATAATAACGAATTGATCTAGGTACTCCCAGAATACCCTATTCATTAGATCCATAAATACTGCTTGAATATTCTTCAACCCAAAGGGCATAAACAAAAACTCATAATACCCATACCAACTTCCGAAAGTAATCTTCTTAACATCTTCCTATAGGATTCTCAACTAATGGTACCCAGAACGAAGATCAATCTTTGAGAAATGTTTTGACCCTTTCAATTGGTCAAATAAATCATCTATCCTCGGCATCGGATACTTGCTCTCAATCATGACTAGGTTCAACTTTTCGTAATCAATACACATTCTCATTGATCCATTTTTCTTCTGTATGAATAATGTTGATACACTCCACGGTGACGTACTCACTCTAATGAACCCCTTACTCTGTATAAAATGTCCCTCATGCTTGTACTTATGGCACGTCCCCTACCCGAACTCATAGATCCCATCCTAGTTGCAAAAGTCCTTGGCACTGACTATCTTGAGAAACAGTAATCCCATCCTTTTGGCCTCTTTTATGATTGCCATGATTACCATTGGGTCTTCTGAACTGATGTCCTAGATTTTGTTCCAAAATTTTCAAACCCTTCCTTTCTTACATCATCCTCTTCTGTAAGTCAATAGCCTCGTATTCGCCAGCTTTCTAGACTACTTGATCATAAGTGGTCCATCCTTCCACTATTTCAACTTGACGAATGCGCGGCTTCAACCCCTATACAAATCATTTTACTTGGTCTACCTCTATCGGCACATAAGTCTTGGAGTATTTTGCCAGAGCCATGAAATATGCCAAGTATTTCATTACCATCAGAGACTCTTGAGTAAGATTTAGGAATTCTTGCACCTTTCCATTCTGATACGATTGTGGGTAATATCGGTTCAAGAAACATTCTTGAACCCTTCCCACGTTATCTCTCTAACCTTATACGTCTCAACATACCCTTTCCACCACTCAACCACCTCATCTCATAGAAATCACGGTGTTGTCCTTCCAAGTTGGACACCCAAGTGTCAGCTTGCTCCGCATCTGCGCCCCCATGAAAAATAGGTGCTTTGGCTTTATCCAACTCCTTTTAAGCCCTTACGAGCTGATCCCAAATCATTTGATTACCAGAATGCTATGCCCCATTGTCTTCAGCATCACTCAAACTGCTTGTGTAGCCTGTTAGGTCATTATAGTGACTAATTGTTGCAGGTCCACTATAACAGAGGCCAAATTAATCCCAGCTACTCGTGCTACTGGTGTAGGGGCTGCGAGAATCTCTTCCTGAACCTCTACTGATACGACCTCCTATTCGGGGTGAGTATACTCCACCGGAGGATGATTAGTTTGCTCCCCTCTGCGACTACTATGACCATCCATCTATTACGACCACCACATTCTAGTCCTCAAACACCACGTCTTCTATGAGCCATCTATTGCATCAACAGGGAAAATACAATAATCAATCATATATTCACATTATACAACTTAAGAATATATAGGTGCAATTCCTATATAGCTTATAATTAATTTTGTCCAGTATAGAGATATATGTTAGCACTTTAAGGTGTCCATTGTCTATCCAATACAAAGTTTAAGTATCGACATCTATCTCTATAAGCTATGATTTTTAAATGTAAAATATGCATATAAAACATAATGCGACATGGAGTGATCCACACAAGACATACAAGACATCTAAGGCAATCATTTTTCTAGATGCCACCCCGACCTTATAGGCGCAACTCATTGGAGACTTCCTATCAGAGAGATCTAATAGCCTACAGCTTTCAAAGTTATTGTAGCTCTGATACCAACTTGTAATGCCTACAAATTTACAACGACTGATGGTGAATGTAAAAGTCTAATTTATGATGAAATACTGATTGAACATTTAAAATCAACATCAAAATCACACGTCAGCATTACTTAATCATCATTAGGCCTCTTTTATCATGTTTTGGCCTATTATTGAAATAGAAAGAATATCAAATCCATTACTGGCCAATAGCCTTCATCAGTCTCAACCCAATCTAAAGATAACAACTAAAAATAAAAGAAGATGAAAGAACTCCTTAGGCCTCGTCATTCTCGAGTGAGTATCAAGCTAGACTTGCTTCCTATGATCAACCCCATCTGATTATATTTATTGTTCTTACATAAAAACAAAATTATAAAATGCAACCAAACAGGTATGAGTCAACAATATGACCAATTAAAATAAAACAAAAATATGAAACTGCAACATGATTCGTAAAGCATTTAATCATAATAATACATAATAGATCCTTAACTAGATTAGTTTACAATAATCAATATGAAATGTGATTATCAACCTAAAATACTGATTCACGATCTGTATATTGTCTCCCTACTCGGGCACCATCTCCCAAGGCTTTACACATAAAGATTTTCTAAGTTACCAACTTGGAACCTGCAAGAGCAAAGTCATCGAAATCGACACATACTCCCAAATGACTTTGTACCAACTAGCACTCATGCAGGTACTTTCGTAGGCTTATTCGACTTAAAAGCCTTGACTTATTCATAAACAGAAAATAATAATAATTTTTTAAAAAAAAAAGAGAGAGACTGGCTTATAAACTGCAATGTTTCTCTACACATTCGATTACACAGCTTACAAGCCAACTTTTCTGGAAGATATGGTAAAAAGCTAGAAGTTGCAATGAAAACATGTCTTAAAATTAATAGAAACATAATAAATTAAGAATAAGTTTTGAAAAGTCCCTTTGTAGCATGCATTTCAAAACAAACTAATAGTTCACCCAAATGTTACTCAAGTTAACGCATTTTAGCTTATAAGTTGCATTCAAACGGACATATGTTCGTTCCTGTTACATATACAATATATATTTTTCTAATCATTTTCCGGTGCTCTAGAGAGAGCCTCTCCGATCAGAATAATGAGTTGAAATTCCGAAATTCCGATCGGAGCGATGGAACAACAAGCTCAAGTTAAGGATGGTATTTTTGCTTCTGATCTACTGTTTATTTTAGTTTCCTTTATTGTCAGACATTTTGAACTTAGGTGATATTACACTAGACTCGTATTTGTGTATGATATATGATATGTCGTTGCTTGTGATAGATTTTTGGATGGCGTTTATATTTTTATCAAAATTGAAGTGACATGAAAATTGAATTCCACCCTTTTGATTTTTATTTACTAGCATCTTTTATATTTGTAAAAATTAAAATTGTTTTTATCAATTTAACTTTGTAGCTCTCATCGATGCACTAACCGTGGAAGTCCAATGACCAAAATTAGCGGTGGCGGAAATTAGACCTTCGATGGCATGGCTCCGGTCGGTTGGATGACCCTCCTAATACATATGTATAAATATATTCTTCTTTGCACCATTAACAATTCCACAATCACAAGGCTACAAATTCATAATATCTAAATTGAGCAAGTCATGATCACTCCATAACTATGTATATTATTTATCTAGCAAGTGTACTAAAAAAGGGTACAGTTTTAATCTGTAAAAAATCGGATATCGATCTGTAGGACTTCTATTGAACTTGGAAGTCTAAGAATTGTTTAACCGCACATTTCTATATTTTGAATTCACTTTTTGTTACTAAACTAGTTAAATTACGCTTACTCCTAAATGCTCCTTGGTTGGTCCCGATACAATAGAAATATTTGCTAACAAATTACTAACAACTCAACAAATGTAAATTTTAACAATAATAATTTAAAATCTTGACTAAATGGGAAATCCAATAAATTAGTTTTCTCCTAAAATTCCCTTAATCGATGAAATCCAATAAAGTTGGTTTAGAAAATAACTGATATTTATAGTTTGGTTTATTTCAATCTAGTGTGTCATCATGAGTTTGTCAGACTTCATATTTCTAAATTATTCAAAAATGTTAAAAATCATATACTTTAGATTAAGTCAATTTTTTGATTAAAATTTATGTAAGGTCTGATGTATGATTGTTGCATAAATTGTTACAATAACTTTTGCAATAATATTTAGTTCCGTTCACTTTATACTAGCTATTATGATCCAATAGATAGAGAATAGTACGTAAATGAACACCAAACTCAGTCCCTACCTATGTCCACAAGATCACGCCCAGTCAGTAAATAATCCACTAAGTCAAAGTTACAAGAAAACAAATAACCACAAGTAGGAGGGCAAAAAAAACTGAAAATGCCACAGAGAACATAAGCAACATAAAAAGAAATGAACAAATACTAACACTAAAATGAGGCATATGCAGACAATGTGGCTTCATTAGAAGGTGACTGTGCGGCCCTATATGCAATAAGCAAGGTTTAAGCCAATTTCCTTTGAGCAAGCCTAGCCTCAGCCGCATCAATCTCAACCAACCCCTTTTCCAGATAGTTAATAGTTTGTTCTTTTAAAGTTGGTTCCCCTATTGCAGAAGATGTTGGAACATGTTTGGGTTCCTGATTGTCAACAAACTCAACCCCAAGAGCCCCCTTGATTTTCTACTCTCCCCTTGGATATGAGCATTCTCTCCCCTGAATTGGAGCATCCTTGGATATGAACATTCTCCCTCCTGAATTGGAGCACTTAAATTTCCTCTAATACTTCCAACCCCTTGATCATGAATATCATCAACATGTTTGCTAGACTTCAGCTTCTTAGAAATATGAAAAGCCCTCTTGGCTTTTCAAACATTTTTGTGGACTTTTTCTTAAATTTTTGGGACATGAGAAGCTCATAGATGAGAAAAGGAAATGGAAAAATGAGGTAGGAGGTTTCAGCGGAGGCACTTTTGACTATAAATGGAAAAATGAGGTAGGAGGTTTCAGCGGAGGCACTTTTGACTATATGATCAAATACCATTTGGCAAAAATCAAAGAATTTTGTAGTACCAACCATAAACAACAACTTATCAAGTATCTTATTGACACTGGTAGTGTGCAGATTGGGTAACCAATTTGCTAGAGCAATTTTATGTAGGATAGAATATTTCAAGCTTAGTTCTGAGGTCGAATATGCTCTCTCAGCTGGCCACTGTACCTTTACCCCAGCAGTCAACTCACTAATTACACCATTAAACGAAACCTCGGCATTGACTCTCAGTTCCAGGACACCTATAAAACTTATTAATTAAAAGAGGAGAGAAGTCAAATCAATGTCCCCTAACAAATACTTTAAGGTAGTTTTCAGACTCAGCATCATCTATATCAGTAATCAAATTTGCATAGAATTTACAAATAATATTTTTAATAAAAGGTTTAGCATTGCACATTGTCCTAAGGAGATTTTGTTTTTCCAACAGTTAAATTATCCCCAATTCCTTGTGTGCACTAACATCAAGCACACGCTTAGGATGAAATTTTCTCAACATAATATTATTGTAAACTAACTCATTGAAATCAATACCAAAAGCAGGATCAATTGTACCTTGCTCAGATGTATCGTGACCCTTATTCTTAGCAGTAGGCTTATTTGCAATAGAACCCTTACTAGAAATAGTCTTAGGCTCCTTAGCTTTTGAGATAGAAGGACTGTTTCTTTGCAATATTCTTGTTGATTTTCTCACTTCAACACCTTGATCAACTTGTGTTCTTTTTCGTTACACTCTTCTTTTCTGGCATGCTTCTAATTAACTTCACAAAAGACTGAGGATAAAAACCATGGGCAATCCTTCTAGAGCTTTTTCTGACACCTATTGCAACTACTTTTCTAACAGATTTTGCAATAGGTTTAGCAATACCTTCTACAACAACTTCAACATCACTATAAGAACTCTTTGAACAATCTTCCTTTTTGAATCATCATCTTTTCCATTAGTTCTATCACCACTCCCATCTGCAATACTATCATCACCATTACTGTCATTACCACTTATAGTATCTTCTAACTCAAAAGAAGAATTACTTGCAGTAGATTGTTCTTTCTCAATAATTGACGAGGTTATAATATCCTTTATGTGTGAAGGAGCAAGGGTTGGTAAATCAATAGGGTAATCATACTTAGAGCCCTTGCGAGAACGGAACTCTCCCCCTAATTTAGTATTTTTCTCAGGTTGTACATTCTTAACCAATTCATCAATATCTCTTAAGGTTTCACTAAAAGAGGGAGAATAAGGAAGGGTTGTACTTAATTATGTTTGAGTATGATCTACGATGGGCTCACGGTGTTGAGTTTCCCCAAGAAGCAGTTGCCCTGGGTTCTATGTCCATGACATTCAACACAATTGGAGGAACATAGGGCACTATTGCCTAACAATCAGAGGATGAGTTATCACTAGCCATCGCCTTGCATCTCATGTATGTTAAAACACCTTCTTTTTTCCTTTTTTGTATAGAGTCCACCATTAGTCACCAATGGCACCTAAAGGATAGGATTTAAGAGACTACAACGATACACAAAGTAACAAGAATTGAAAAATAAACATAAATAAATAAATATATATATATATAATAATATGTATATATATAATAATTTTTTATATAGAATTACATAAACAAAATACTTTAAACACCAATACAGACTCCCAAATCTGTTATCAATTTCGCAAATCCCTATGAATCCAAGCCTTTTACGAATATATCTGCTTGTTGGAACTCTGTTGCAGCATATTCTATAACAATTGTCTTCTTCTCAACCAATTGTTTGATAAAGTGATGCCTTATATTAATGTGTTTGGTTCTACTATGTTGAACTAGATTCTTTGATATGTTAATGGCACTCATGTTGTCATAATATACAGTAAAGATCTCATTGGCTATTCTATAATCTTCCAACAACTGCTTCATCCATAGTAGTTGAGTGCAACAACTACCAGCTGCTATATACTCTGCTTCAACTATTTATAATGAAATAGAATTATATTTTTTACTGAACCAAGAGACCAGATTATTTCCAAGGTAGAAATAACTACCAGTAGTGCTTTTTCTATCATCTGCATTACCAATCCAATCAACATTACTAAAACTAGCCAAATTAGCATTTGTATCCTTAGAATACCAAATCTCATATTCTGCAGTCCCACTCACATATCTTATTATTCTTTTTACTGCAGCGAGATATAATTGTTTTGGATTAGCTTGATATCTAGCACATACTCTCATACTATAACAAATATCAGGTCTGCTGGCAATTAAGTTCGCCAGACTTCCAATCATTCTTTTGTATAGTTTCTTATTAATGCTTTCACATTTTTCATATTTACTCAGTTTCACATTTGAACCCATTAGTGTTATCATGTGTTTTGCTGTATCGAGACCAAACTTTTTCACAAGAGTCTTTGTGTACTTACTCTATATGATGATCATGCCATCATCCATCTACTTTACTTGTAGGCCTAAGAAGTAGTTTAATTCTCCCACTATGCTCATTTTAAAAGCACTTTTCATGTGATCAATATACTCATTTACTTTGAACCGCATAATTGATCCAAATACTATGTCATCTACATAAATCTAAGCTATAATAACCTCATACCTAGTGCTTTTAATAAATAATATTTTATCAACTCCTCCTATGATGTATCCATTTTTTAAGAAGAAATTTGTCAATTTTTTATACCAGGCTCAAGGGGCTTGTTTTAAACCATACAATGCTTTTTTTCAACCTATACACATGCTCTGGGTACTGTGGATCCTCAAAACCTTTTGGTTGCTCTACAAATACTTTTTCATTTAGATTGATATTTAGGAAAGCACTCTTGACATCCATCTAAAATAGCTTGAACTTCAAGAGACATGCAATTGCCAGTAGTAACCTGATTGATTTCAACCTAGCCACCGAGGCAAAGGTCTCATCAAAATCAATACCTTCAATTTGTATGTAGCCTTAAGCTACCAAACTGGCTTTATTTCTTGTGATATTTCCCTGCTCATTAGATTTATTCTTGAATACCCATTTGGTGCCAATTACATTTGAATTTTTGGGCTTAGGTATTAGCTCCCATACATCATTCCTTTCAAATTGTTCTAGTTATTGTTGCAAAGCATTCACCTATAATTCATCTTTAAGTGTTTCTTTCATATTATTAGATTCAATAGGTGAAATATAACAGATATATATAACCATGTCTTGATAGTTGATCATCGGTTTATCTCTGGCTCTTCTTTCATCAATACCTCCAATAATTTCAGTAACTAGATGATTTTTCCTTACTCTGGAGGAAGGTTCTTCAATAATTTAAACACTACTATTGTGAGATTCTTCCTC
>MKEJ01016413.1:0-11304 GCA_001753735.1 Embelia ribes
ACCGAGCTTTCGAGATATGCACTGGAGTTAGTGGCGATGGAGAAGTTGAAGTATCGTCAATTCAAGAACGGTTTGTGACCCTCTATCCAAACTCACATTATGGCAGGTTTTCACGGGACCAATAAGTATTGTGTAGACACGACCATAGAAGTTGAGTATAGTCTCGTCAACAAGCAACAACGCAAGGATGCTTCACATCCCATTCAGTATTCAGGCAGTCTTTGGGGGCACAATAGGTGCGAGTATTGGGACAGGGTTTGGGGAATCCTATCAGAGGTGGTTCGAGTGGAAGTGGCGGGGGGAGTAACAGTGGTGGTAAGAGGAAGAGGAATCGAGAAGCCTTTTCTCGGGGGAGACCTCACTCGGGTTATACATCAATTTTGGGGCCTACTATTCGGGGTAGTGGGTGCTACAATTGCGGCCGTCAGGGACATATTTCTTGTGATTGCACTGATACCCCTACATGTCGCCTTTGCGGTATAGAGAGACATGTTCAGGCAATATGCCCACGGGCCTTTTTTCGTTGGCACGACAATAAGGCCCACATGTAGACAAGATCTTCGGAGAGCTTTCCTGCTTCAGTTGGCACACATAGCCAACAACAATATTCATCTTCAGGGGATACATCCATTGCTTGCATCACACTCTGTGACGGAACAATGAAGGCTAGGTCACGTTGCACTCAGTAGCTGACCTTAGTATTTTCGAGAACTCGTACAGATATTAGTCTCACTTTTAGTCATTGTCGTGGTCATAGTGGTAGTCGTAGTCGGGGTTATCGTAGTCGTTGGTATCATGCACTTATCATTATACATGAGCATTCACATGATTACATTCGTAGCTTATATACATGTTTATCCTTACATGTTATTCGTAGAGTAGTATGTTTATTTACTTATTTTCACAGTATGTCATACTTTATTTTCGTTGTAGCATGTACATGTTATTAAGACTCCATAGTCTCATATATTATTATTTATTAGCCATGTAACCCGATTACCTTTCTCCTTTTTCTATATCAATATTATATTGCTACAGATTTGGAAGATAGGGACGAGTATACATAGGTATGGACTCGAAGATGGCTAGCTTTACTTTTGTAGTTATAGTGGCTCTATACATATATATTTTGTTTCGGAGGATGTAACAAGTCCTGTATGTACATTTATTGTTGTCAAACATTTAGCTTGAGCTTTCTTTTGTGTAGTGTTGCCACTTGTCTTGCTACTTTTTATTCCGCTACGTTTATGCATATGTATTATGAAGATAGATTGCAATTGCCATCATAGGTGGTGTAGTTATTATATTTTGGATGGATGTACATATAGACTTTGTTGTATATGAGATCGTGGGAATATGTATGGGAATTGATCTATTTTCATAGAGTTGTTTATTTATGTTCTTTTGTCACTATCACTGTTACAATAATCATGTCCCCGGGTATTTTTTCTATGAGAATATTCGGGACGTGACACTAATAGAGTGATAGGTTCTATTGATCAATATTACAATCCTCTAAATTTCCCCCCCCCAAAAAAAAAAAAGAAAAAAAAACTTGTTGCATATATTTGTTTCTTTTTGTGTGTATACTTGTGGAATCAATGTTTATGGATGGTCTTAGTTTATATATAATTCAACATAGTGTGAAAGAGATTCCAACGAATCATGAGGCCGAAAAAGTAAGAAGAAAAAAAAAAAAAAAGTAGTTCAATCTGGAATGTAGAAGAAAAACCCAATCTAGAACCGTTCGAGTGGAAGATATGAAGTCTTTTCTTTTCATTAGAAAGGACCAAGCCAAGCATGAGGGCATGCATACGAGTGTACACGTAATAATTATGCATGGCTTGCTTTTAATATGATAGAGAAAGAAAATATGGTAGTATCATGATTGAGTGTTCATATTAATTGGGAAAAGATTATTTACCGCTCTTAAAAAGAGATGCAACGGTGATACACTTTTATGGATAACATAAATAGAATATAGCATAAATAATATAAAATTATTTTTATAATTTATTATTATTAAATTTTATTTTTGTAGTCTAAAACCTATTTGTATACGTTGGATTGGACATGTGAGGGACCCATTTATAATGGCCTTTTGCAATGTTTATGTTTCCATTAGAGAAAGTGGTTTCCTTTTCCCTCACGTCCCTACTCCATAGTTGAGACCAATATGAATAGTTTTGAGGACGAAAGTGGAAAAAAAAAATTTGAGTAAAATTTGTTGCTCTTTAATTAATCTCGTCATCATTCCATCATCAAGGCCATCATCACCATCTCCCTATCAATTACTTATCAAGGAGGATATATTTTCCAAGGCTTAATTCTAGATGGATTGTTATGACATTTTGACAACAAACTATATATATTAGAGCATTCCCATTTTCTACCCGTCTTTTCAAAACGAAGGCTTATTTTCTAGAAATGAAATAAGAAAAATGTTCCATAGCCCATTAAGCTTACTTTAGAAATTAAGAAAATTGAAATATAGAAATTTTTATAGAAAGACTAGTGTGAATGCTCTAATATATATAGAAAAAAAATTTAAAATGATATGATAATAATATTCTAATAAATATTATAGACAATATTTTGAAAAATATCATCATGATGAAATCACATTATTTTTGTATATCTTTTTAATCATTTATTTATGATAAATTTGTTCTTTTAATGTGGGTCTTATATTTAATATTGTTAGTGAGTCCTAGCCCATTAAGCTTACTTTTCTTTGTTTCTTTATTGTAATCGCTATTTTGATATCACTAAAAAGAATAGATTCAAGTAAGCTTAATGTAGTCTTGGCAAAAATTTTTTGGAATTAATAAAATTGAAAATTTAAAAATTCAATAAATGCAATCTCAATTTTTTAAAGCGACATTTAATATAAAATGAATTTATTTTTCAGAACGAAAAGGAGGGAATAAAAGCATAATTATTGTGATGGAAGAACATAACAATACTTTTCGTTGACAATAATACAAGAAATATGCTAATTAAAAATCATATAAATATTAGCACCAATTTTGTACTCGTGTTATACAGTGTCACCCAAATTGACATGACACCCAATACTTAACTGTGCACAATACTATCAATAATTTTAAAATAATAGGAGTAGTTCATTGTTTTTCATTTGCATTTACGAATTTAAAAGAAATGGAGAAAGTACAATAAAATTGATTATTTTCCATATTTCAATTTTTGTAGAGAATATAAGTTTCAAGTAAAAGAAATTCAATTTTATGAGGAAATGCAAGTGTTCTGTTCCCAATATATTCTAATTTCTGCCATATTTCATTAAGGGTTGGTATTCCAACAATTCTTTGATGCCCTAATTTCAACATTGACTAATTCTATTAATGGAAGTTAAAATAAATAAATAAATAAAAGGAATAGTGGTTATACATTTATTTATAGCAACTTAAGGTTGCCATACACCCACATATTTTGGTGGTTGAATAAATTATGAAAATATACTTTTTTTACTTATAAATGTAAAATATATATATATATATATTTGTGGGGTAATATTTTATTAAGCAATGTTAAATCCATCCAAAATTTTTATTTGATTCCCTCACTCGCAAACATGTCTAGGGCAATTTTAAATCTAGTTATTAATGTAACACATGGAAGAATCAGTCACATTTAAACATCTTACTTGTTCAATTAACGGATAAAAAAAGTAACATTTATCTATTTTATTCTTAAACATTTGAAATGAGCTGCACAAATTTCCAGTAAGAGAAAGTAATATAAATGTGCTTAGGGAGAAGAGATTTAATTAAGCAATGAAAAGCAAAGATGGAATGAAAAAGTAATGTTTTATGGTACTTTATAAATAATTAAATAAATAAAATTTTATCACCTTTGATTGAGGCATCGAAGCTGGCGCTTGTTGTGTCCTATTAAGGTGCACTTTACACAATACAAAGCTAATTTTTTGTGTATATTTATTCATGAAATTATACAGCTTAAGTACAAAATTTGTACCAAATTGGCGACCTTTTTTATATGCTTTTATATATGATGATCAGAATCATGCATGTATATGTATGTATATTTGTTTGGTTGAATACCAGAAGCACTACTTTTATAATTTTAATTAAAAAATAAAATACATTATTTGTTCATACCAGTAAAAATAAAATAATTTTTATTTGAAAGTACAAAAAATATATTTCTTTCAAAGTAAATATTTTGTTATTTTTTCAAAAAATGTATACTTCTCTCGTACTTTATTCTATTACTAATTAGTTTTCACAATTCCCAATAGAAAAATAATTTTTTTTTCAATTTTTACAAAAAACTTATATAATACTTATTAATATTACTTAAAATTATATATTACGCCTCCAATAAAAAAATATATTTTTATATTTTTAAGACATAACAAAACGAGCAGAATACAAATGGAAGGAAAAAATAGTAACACCTTTGTCCCACCATCCAGATTTCTCTAATACTACGATAACATAATATTTTTGATATGTTGATAAAATTGATTTATATAAATGCGGCCCCAAATCCGCAAATATCTGTTACAAATGGTAATTTCTCATACTAGGCAACCTGTGAAATGCTATTGGCACCTAGCTATGGTAAATAGGTTTAAATTTTTGCGGTTTCTTATATAACCTCATAAAGTTGTGCAGTCTAAGGAAAATCAGAAGACCATTTTGATCATTTTTTCTCATTTAATTTCTATATTATAATTTATGTAAAGTCGTTTTTCTCACAAAAATCAATTTTAAAAAAAATTTAATCTTTTTCGATAATTTTAAAAAAATTTAAATAATAATATATCGTATAATAAATTGTATATATGTGTGGTGCATTATGGTTTTATAATTTTGGCAAAATTTAATTAGTAGTTCAGTTAAAAATTTATTAAATAAAAAATTTACTGTATTAATATTACTGAGATTTTAGGAAAAGAATATTGGCATAAAATTCTTATTGTCGAATTATTAATTGAGAAATTAAATGGAAGAGTATAAAACAAAGAGAAATAATTTTGTGAATGCTCTAACATTAAGAGAGGATAAGTTGAGGTGTGCTAAACCACAACATGTAGTAAGATATTTAAAAAGTTATAAAAAAAAATAAAAGTCCAAGTGCACATGTTAATTGTTCCAAAGTGGAAAAAACAAAGAGTGTTTTTGTAATTTCTATGAATGTGCATTGTAGAGTAAGATGAAAAAAGGCTAATAACCTTTGGTGCATATGCAAGTTTCAAGTAGAGCACATGACACGCCCATTATATACACCAAAAGAATCATAAATTAAATAAGTAAATTATATTCGGGAAAAAAAAGAATAATGCATATACAAAAATAGTTCATCAAAATATGTCAAAATTGCATATTCAAATGATAATGATCTATTACAGTAACAAATATATATTTTTTATACTAAGCGCTACAAAATAAGCAAAGAGCGATTAGTGAAATTCGACAAGATTTCTTATATTGACCAGATATAAAAATAAAAAATGATCGGTATATGACAATATATACTAATGTTGGGACAAAAAATATCATCTTTTCATTTCTATTTTTCATTTTAATTTTAAGTTGACGTTATCTCTTTAATAGCTTGATGGAGTTGCGTATATAACCAATAAAATTGTGTTAGGCAATTTTGGACCACCCTATAAGGTCTAATTCACTTTCAAGGTTCAAAGAATCTTAAAATAATTATAAAAATAAAAATAAAAAATAAATAAGATGATGTCATAACTTGAATATTATAGCCCCTCTCTTTGAAAACGCACAGAAATAACATTACAATTTGTTAAATTTGCAATAAAAATTAGTAATCATTTGTTATTCAGAATATAAGTTCAATCTACTTAATTAGATAGTATTTTCTTTATAGTGGGTTATTAAATAGTTCGCGAAGAATAAAATTAAGTAATTATCACAAAATGTTTTTGTCATTTATAATCCACTTTCAATGTTCAAAGAATCTCAGGATCAAGAAAGGAATGAGATGATGTCATAAATTAATATTATAATCTATTCCTTTGAAAACACGCAAAATTAGAATATTAAAAAATGTGTATACATTATTGAGGCATTGCAATTTATTATAGTTCTTATTAAAAGTTACATTTGTTAAAATTTGAAAAAAAAAATAGTTACAGATGATTTCGTCATCCAAAACTATTGCATGGACGATGATATCAAAATACATAAATATTTGTACTATCTATTTATGAGATAATTTCTTCTGAAAATTTAATTATGCGACGATTAAATTTGACATAATATTTTTGATAACCAAGTTACTCGCAAAAAAGTGAATTTTCTCGTCAAAGTTGCATTTAAAGACACCTTGAATGTTAGTTATAGTATCGTATTCAATGACACACTGTATTATGTATACAAGAGTTTACTAAATTCCCAATTGCTGAATAATCAAGTTAATGATCTTAGCTATGTCTCTCTCTCTCTCTCTCTCTCTTTTTTTTTTTTTTAATAGAAAACGAATTATGTTGTCTCTATCAATTTTGTCACTTACAATTTGAAGAAAATATTTATAATGTGGCACTATAGAATTTTTTGGGTAAACTATTTTGTTTATAGGTTGCACGCCTAAACGGTGTAGAGTATTTTTTAAATATTCAAACTTTGAAAATCGTTGAATATATGTTATATATATAATCGTGTATGTCCGCAACAGGGACACATATTTAGTTAAGTGATTTATTAATGACCACAACAAAAAGACACTCCTATATAAATAATTGAGGATTATATTGTATAAAATCTTATCAAGGCTTTTTTGGCCCACATAAAATCTTAATGTTTGTGTTCAGGTTTAGCTTAGGCCTCGTTTGTCGTTTGTTTGCATTTTGTAATTATACTTTTAAGGTGTTGATGAAAAAAATATGCATTTAATTAATAATTATAAATATTGTATTTATGTTTGCTATCAAGTGGTAAAAATATAATTAAAAAAATTATTTAAAAAAAAATATACTTTTTGTAATTTTGGGTGCAAAAGGCAAAATTTGGCCCCACACCCATGTCCCTTAGAGATCGTGGAGGAGGTAAGTCGCGGTGACCCAGCGGCTTCATAGACAGGAGGCCCAGTGCCTTGTACCCAACAGGATCTACCCCCACAAGGGGCTGAAAATCCCACACTGCGGTTGGAGATGAAAATTCCACACTGCGGCTGTCAGGGCTTGAACATGTGCTTTTGGGTGCAATCTACTGTCCGAATACCAACTGAGTTACGCCCGCGGGGACTACTTTTTGTATATTTAAGCACATGTAAGTATGCCTTTGGTTGTGCAAACAAGCGTCACTATAAAGTAATTAAGAATGAACAATGATATTACCATCCAAGCAATTTACCCGATTTACTTACTAGCTAATGTGATAAGTAAAATCTTAATTGTAATCATCAATGCCATACATCTGGAAACCAGTCACATCCGTAGATTTTTCTTGACACATCAGCAGATAAGATAATCGAAAATATTTTTTGGTTGGATGCATCATTTCTCAATTAAGAATATTTCACAAATATTGATTTACAATTGTTAGTATTTCACAATGGTCAAGTAGGGTTGTGAATCTTGTGATAATTGCGTATAAAATATCCTGAGCCCATTTGTTTTTTAGGGTGGGCTAGCTTTTTAGTGAACACTGGGCTGAACTTAACCTAACAACCCAAATATAATTTAAACTAATTCTTTGCTTAAAATGTTGAAAATATTCTCTGACAATAAATTATAAGTTTGGGTTTACCAATTAATTGAGCCCAATTAAAACGCAATCCATATACTTACATAAATCTCAAGGAGAAGCCTATTGGTTAGGAAAAAAAATTGTTCATTGTCTTTTAGGTTAGCCAATCCATTATGGAAATTCCTTTTTTTTTTTTTTTTCCTAAAACCCATTTACCTACCAATAATATGAATATTCGTCATAAAAAAATATATACATATACAGTCTATATCGAGGTCAAGGTAACATAATTAATTGGGATGAAGCAATTAGCTTAATTTTGCGATGCGCAGGCATAACATATATGTATACACATTGAACTCTACAATGTATGGACATGCGTGAAACTAATAAAATTATAATTGAAATTTCTTACAAATAATTAAGGTTGTGGTTTTGGATACGCACGATTTTTTTATGTGTCATTCATGTACCAACAATTAAGAAATATTTTTTTTAAATAATTATACAATTTTGAAAATTCATCTCTCTATTTGAAAAAAAAAACCAGATACATATGAAAATTGTAAGAGCATCTTTATTAGATTCAGTAAAGGGAGTTCTTTCCATATTTTAGGTAAATATTGTCAAGCAAGTGATATTTTGCAATGCACATTTTTTTCTAATGATTATTTAAAATAAGTAACATGAAAAATGGTTATCCAAATATAGAGAAAACAAAAGGCACTTACCTAAATCACTTTCCCTATCGTTCCATGTCTTTCATTTTCCTTTATACTACTAATAGTATTTTAATATTACGAAAAGTATGATAAGTGATATAATATAGAGTCTAATGAATGGATATTCTATAAAATTAAAATAGATACTTTTTTTCACGGTATTTTGAAGAATATGTTAAAATAAACTCATGCGGATGGCAAAAGAACCAGCATCCTTTATGCCTTTTTTATGCCCCTTAATATTTTTGGGCTAAAATATTAATATTAATAAATTTTACTTCCAACAAATATAAATAACTCTTAATGCTATAACATATATTCTAAACACAAAAATATAATTATTTAACATTGTAATTATATAATTATTTAAAATTTTAACGTACTAGTTTTTTCACATATAAAAACAAAACCTCAAAATTAAAGTGTAGTGTAAGATTTTTTATTTTTCAGATATATGATAGCATTAGGAATTATTTACGGATATAATTTTTTTTAGGTTACGTGAGACCCAAAATTATGAAAATTGTATAGCAGAAAAAATTGTAAGAATAGTATACTTGCATTATTTTTACCATTAGTAATTACGAAATATGCCCAAGTTTTATATAATTCACCAGTTTAAGTGGCGATTTATTTTTTTGATATATAAATCGCCACTACCAATAATAGAAATACAATAAAATTAAGTACAATTTGACTCCATAAGCAGTAACTGCCTCACCCTCTAGTAGCAGTCACATCCCTCAATTTTAAAAAAATATAAAAAAATTTACAAGTTTCTCCCTCATGCTTCTGAAAATTGTAACATTTTTTATAAATTTCTCAATGTAATGAAATTAAATAAATTATGGCCATCAATATGATACGTTAAAAAATATTTTATGAATTAAAAAGTTGTACAACTTTTATTTGTATTGGTTTATATACAAAATATTATTTATATGAAATTGTTGCAAACTAATTTCAGAAGATACGATTCTTATAAATTACGGGTATTTACTACAATATATATATATTTTTATTAAAAACAATTTTAAAAAATATGACACTTCCGATTATTTTTTTTTATTTATCATGCTTTCAAAAATCATCAACCAACGAAACCCACGTGACCCTCCTACCAACGATCAAAGACGACTCCGTCTATAAATATCCCCTCCTGAGAGAGATACAGCGAGAGAGAGAGAGAGAGAGAGAGAGGAACTTCAATCGCACAAAATTTTCAATTGAAAGCGCTAAAATTTTCAAATCAAAACGTTAATTAACCCAATCGAACCCTAATTGACCAAAGCAAACCCCCCAATCAGATGGGCGACGTGTACTGCTCGGACTGCGATCGGGCGACGGAGGTGGTGTTCGACCACTCCTCCGGCGACACCGTCTGCGTCGAGTGCGGCCTCGTCCTCGAGTCCCACTCCATCGACGAGACCTCCGAGTGGCGGACCTTCGCCAACGAGTCCAATGACAACGACCCCGTCCGAGTCGGCGGCCCCACCAACCCCTTGCTCACCGACGGCGGCCTCTCCACCGTCATCTCTAAGCCTAACGGCGTGACCTCCGACTTTTTGTCCTCGTCCCTCGGCCGGTGGCAGAATCGCGGCTCAAACCCCGACCGGTCGCTTATTCTGGCGTTCAAGACCATCGCCACCATGGCCGACAGGTACATACATACATACATACACATTTATGTATTTGTTGAATTGGAGTGGAAATTAGGCTTGCCCGGATGTTGGTTTTGGCCAAGGTTGATGAGCTAAATTACTGGATGGACAATAATAACATATACATATATTTGTTTTCTGAATTGCAGTGGCAATGAGATTGGGGGTTTTGGGAATTGAACATGCCCAGGTGTTGATTTTGGTCGAGGTTATAACTAATATCCGCGTATGTATTTACTTATGAAATCTTTGGCAACACCACGGTCAATATCGCTGGGCTGTCCCATATACCGTCTGGCTAGCGGCGGCCTATATTGGACAATTGCAACCAGTGCGATGGTCAATAGGTATATTGTATGTAATGTTTATGAAGATACATATATGTTGATATATGCGTTTGTTAAAATATGGTGGCAATGAGATTAGGGGTGCAAACCTGGAGACAAATTTGTGGATACATAGATATGTATGTACTTATAGAATTGCAGTAACAATAAGATTAGGGATTGAATTTGAGACCTACCTAGATATGTGTTTCAGTTACAAGATTTTCACTTGAGTATGATTTTAGTTTAAGCAAATTTTAGCTCAGTGAGATCTGGAGGTTGATTATCGTATTTGTATGTACATGTGAAATTGTAGGGGCAATATGGGTTTTCCAATGTAGGCCGTGGGACCTACTTACAAGTAATTTTCTTTTTAATTTCACTTGTAATATAAATTGTGGTGGCTTGATTGGATTAAGGGTTTGGGGTGAGAAGGGAGGAGAGGGAAGGTAATGGTTAGCTAATTTGTGTTTTTTGGTTTAATTTTATTAAAGAAAAGGAGAGGGGAGGGGTAGGTAACATAATTAGATCCAAAGGTTCAAATTAAGTTATAAACTAAATAATACAATGTTACTTCACTTCCTCTCCAAAACAATTGCAATTATTCATCCCTTTCCTCTCCTTCCCTTCACAACAATATAACTAACCCCTTCCCTCCACTCCATACCCTTCCCCTCCAAATTAATCAAGCAGTAACAACTTGATTGGTTTGAAGGGGAAGAGATGGGAGGTGAGGGGATGCCGTGAGGTAGTTATTAGGTGGGGGAAGGGACGGCGGATGAGGGGATGCCATGAGGTAACTATTAGGTGGGGAAGGGAGGGGAAGTGTTAACTGGAGTTGTTTAGAAGTGGAAGTGAAGTAATATCTTTTGTTTAGCTGGATAATTTA
>MKEJ01016415.1:0-12370 GCA_001753735.1 Embelia ribes
ATCCTAATAATCTAACAATGAAGACTGTTTTGATACCACTTGTTAGAAATCTCTTTAATTCTTTAGTTTCTTTATTCTTTATGCGAAAGTGTAAAATTTATAGGCACATATCCTAGAGCATTTTTACCACATAGCTTAGAATTTACTTCATGCTAGATTATTAGGAACTTTAAGATTACGAATATACATGGATCCATAGGAGTTCCTGATCTTAAGTGTTCTTTAAATGATAAACTTGATCACCAACGTTAATGAATGGAGAGCAACAATCAATCACAAAGGAATTGATAGTCTTCTTATGCAGAATACCTTGACAATCAATACTAACAATAAATGATGGATGAGTTAGAGGTGGTTTTATGACTCTTCTTCAACCAAATCCCTTGAGTTACTTGATAGGATTATGCTCTCTTCAGATCGAAAGAAGAGATGACGGTTATTGATTTGGTGTCTGAGGGACCATAACCATTCCTGATATATTTAACTTATTAAGGTTCCCATTATCCTCTAATGAGTCAATATTTTTATCTACTCATTTAAGCACATATCAGAAGTCTAATGGACTTAATTTAATTAATATTATTTAGCCCAATTTATAACAAATAACTAATAAATTGTATTTATAATATAAGCCCCGTAATTATTAGAAATATAAATTTCCAATATGCCAACTATGGGATGTGATCGACCGAAAATCGAAAAAATAAAATGATCGGCCTAGATATGTTCTTGATGAAGTGGTTGCTTTCTACTTTTCTATATGCGAAATTTGAAACATGCATTCCAAATTTAAGTTAAATCCTTAAGATTTGCAGGATGAATTAATACAAGATTACAAGGTCTGTGTTTGCTTTCTCAAACATGCATTCCATGAACTAATACATGGAATTCAGACCTAGCGCAATGAGAATCCTTCCATTTCGGAATTGGAATTAGATCTAGGGCTTCTATTTCCTCCATCCGGGCTGATCCTTTCCGAACATTCAATAAGTGCATTTTGGATGGGAAGTCACAGCGAAGGAAAATTTCTGAAAATGATAAAATTGTGCGATTCAATAGGTATCGATCGATTGATTAGTGACTCAATTGTGAGCTTTGGAATATTCATGGCAGAATTGAAAATCACCTCTAAGATAAGTGACCACAGCTGGGATTAATATATGTTTGAACATAAAAATGAATTGGGCTAGAAAATGAAATAATAGTGTGTAAAACCCAAAATAATTAGAAGACTTCTCAATAAAGATATTTATAAACATAATTATAAAATATTTCTAAAATTGAAAATATTTTCTAAAATTTTTCTAGAAATATTTTCAATTTTAAAAAATGTTCAGAAAGTAAAATAACAACCCTTTGATTTAATCAATCTTCACCATCTATTTTGGATATAGAGCAGTATAACAAGTCCTAAAGTCTAGAGCAAAAAAATTCCAAGTAATTATTTCTACCTTCCAATCTATTTCTGTATTTGCATTTTGCAATTATGCAAAAATTTGACAACATTGCCACAGGTATTTATAACCAGAATTTGGTTAAAACTAAACGCAGAAGACGGTAAAGCATACTCTAGCAAAGCATTAAACAATCAAGATACACTAAATCAAGCATATGTACAAACCACAAAGAACTACCATATTTACAAAAATTAAACCCAAAAAACATATCCGACAGAAAATATTCCACACCGAGCTTAGAACAAATACTGCATAAGCTCGAGGATACTAAATGCTCATCCATCACTACAACACAAATCAACTATTATACACTCTTATCTAATATCTCCTTCAGAACATTTAATCCATCTTCTAATACACTCATCTTTATCTTTGATTTTGAAAATTGGATCGTCGGCGGTGGATCAGGAGAGAAACATACAACAATGGCCGTTAGATTATCCTGAGTGTTCCTTTTAAATGCCTCTCTAACCAGCTCCCTCGAGCACCTCTCGGGATCGTTGTGTAACATCAATTCATTTCTCACAATTGTAACTGCACATTGACTACTCATCACATCCCACAAACCATCACAACCCAAAATCAAGAACTCATCTTCTTCTGTTAACACCATTTCGTAAATGTCCGGCTCAACAACCAATGGGCCTGGGAGGCTCTTTGATCCCTTCATGTGCCAATCCCCGAGGGCTCGTGAAACAGATAGTTCTCCATTAAGGTAGCAATCATAGACAACACCACCAAGGCTTTCGATTCGGAGTTTTTCAGTTTGAGAGTTGGGCTTATGATCTTTAGATAGCTCGATTGCCCTGCCTCCTTTGCCTAACACCGCTCGACAGTCCCCCACATTGGCAATCAACATTTTTCTAAAAATAGAATATAAAAGTTAATGACAAGTTTTTTAGCCATAATTTGGATATTAAAGCTTAAGACATTTCCCAAATTCCACTAAAAGAATCTATTAGATAAAGGAGGGGGGATCTTATAAACCACAAGCTAGATTAATACACAAGCGATGAGGGACAATTAACAAACATTGAGCCTCACTTATGGGCTGAGCCCAACCAAATGTCAAAGGGGATACAAACCGGTGGAGGTAAACCCAACATCAATACCTGGTAAGCCTGCTCTAATACCATGTTTAGTTATATGCAGCAACTCAAAGCACTTGTCTACTCCCAGTTATGCCAGAAAGGAAACAGCTTTTGTCAATAACTTCATTCAGTTTCAGCTTAGCAAAAGCAAATGGAAGTAGGTATGTAATGCAAAATTTACCAAAATCTCTTCCTAAAAACAACCAGTTTACAATAGAAATCGTAGAAAAAGGCTATACAAATCGATGTGGAAACAATATCCTAGAACTGTGAAGCACTGTGGTAGATCCTTAACCTCCTCTTAATTCAACATGATATGCTTATGTCTATTTGTTTACCAGAAATTTAATGGTTTACCACAAAATACTAGCTTTCAATAGTAAGAGGGGCTTGAACCAATGTATGTTGGTCATTCTTCACCATCAAACGAGATGCACAAGAAAATTTTCATCCTTTTACCAAGTCAGCATAGGCAACTGTTAGAATATTCTAGAAATATTGTAGTCATAATTGTGTAGATTACAATAATGTAATTATAGGGATCTTTGGGATTTTCTCGCATGTCAATTGTAATAATATAAATATGGAGAAGAGGCTGTCAAGCACTCAGTTTTCTCCTAAAAGTCTTATCTCTGTTTAAATTATTTTGTCATTAACAGTAACTAAAATCATACAAGTGACAGAGCACACAGCAAAGGGACCATCTAGAAGAATTCAAAGCTTCAGGGTTGATAAAGAGCGAAACTAAAACTAGGGGAAAGTTTCCAAACTTCCAAACTTTCAGGTGGTCTAATTGAATTATAAACATCTTTTGCCCTTACCTCCCAAAAATAAGCGAAACAAGCACTGTAGTTCCTGAGGTGCTGTCAAGAGACTCATCATCAACAAATGCATGGTCAGCTTTCAGAAAAGCGCTTTTAATGGCCTGCTTCTTACAGATAGGGAAATGAGAATCTTCAACTATAAGTCGAAGAATGTTCTCTCTCACAAAGAAAGCTGCATCAGTACCACCGTGCCCATCAAAAACCTGCAAGTGGACAAATTGCAAGCTTAGAGCAAATACTATTTAATTTAATCATCTATAATTAACATGAACTGAAAAATGCCCTATATTTTATTTCCATTAGCTAACAGACCCCATAAAAAGCCCCTGGAGAAGTGCAGTCCGCAGCTGCACCAAGATGATTGGAAAGATCATCTATACAGATGTGTGCATCTTCCATATATGGTTTTGGTCCAATTTCAGCACAGCTTGCTGAACGATAAATTGGGTGAAACTCGGAATTCTCATTAGATGAAGATTTGGCATTTACTAACCCCATATCTGAGTCCTATACAGAAGAAGAGGAAGAAAAAAAAGGTAAAATTAGATGCAGGGTGAGATTTGTGCACTAGTTAAGAAAGAAATCAAGGGTATACAGTGATTATTTTGTTGCAACTTACAAACAAAAAGCTTATAAAGTTCCTATGTTTGGATCGATCATAGTTGTCAAGGTCCCTTCCACCCCCTTGAACCACGACCTAGATCCTCGTTACAAATCGTTTGGGTTTTCCAATCCACATTGCCACAAAAGGGGACACCAATGCAAAGAAGAAAACCTAATTATAATTTTGATGACTTTAAAAGAGCATGAGTTAAGACATTCATAAATTGTCTCAAGATAAGAGACAAAACCGTAAGCCCAAGTATCATTCCAACAAAGCCAACCGCCAGCATATCTCTACGTCTACCACCGGAACTATCATCCCACCGCACCTATGCCCATTCCCAGTACTACAAAAGAACCACTCGACAGGTAAAAATGTCTTGGATCTTTTGATAGGATAATAAGTTAAGCCATCTCCGAGACGAAAAGATAGTCAAAGCATATCATTTAAAAGGTACATTTTAAAAGAGTAGCAATTGGCCTTTTAGCTCTTTTGATAAAAAAAAAAATAATTGCGTTTATGCTTTCCCAACAAGTAACTCTTTGCTTCAAGGCAAATAGTATAAACTAGTACCAAAACTTTCTGAATTTGCAAGTTAACGGAAAATTTATGCAAGTTTCAAAAAAAAAAAAAAAGGGAAATTTACGAGACAAGACCACGAAAAAAATCTTTCAGCTCAGGTACATAAGATTAGAACCTGCACTAAAGCAAACAAATTTATTAAAAATCTACAACCATCAATTTTTGATAAAGCCATTGCTCACCAACTTCACAGGGGCAACTGCTAGACAAGAGTTCAGGCAGCGGGGTATCAAGGAGAGGTGCCTAGAGGGTCTTCCTATCTTCAATGCTTTAAAGCTTTCTAGACTCTGTGATTCATCTGTAGCAGCGGCCATGTTATGTATCATGCAACGACCCTCTAATTCAGTCGCAGGAAGCAAGTATTTCTCTCGGGGTGCATCTTCATTAATAAAACAAGAATATACTTTTTAAAGCAACACCGAAGCACAGTAAATCCTCCGAGGAGTCCTGCATTCAAGGATGGACTCATAAATTATTACATGAATGCAGTTAAGGCAACAAAAGAAAACGGCCGATGACATACACATCCCCTCAAGCAAACCTGATAGCAATTTTACCCACCTAATTGAAAAGGGCTCCAATGAATGAATGCTACTTTCCTATTCCGCATTATTGAAGACTAAACAACAGCAGCCAAAGTACATGACGCATTTTGTTAATTTTAACTTCATATTATAATACAGCCCTAAAATTCATCTACAGTATAGCTCTATTGACCGAAACCCGTTCTAGGTCAGCTGATGTTCACTCACATAATTTGAATTTTTTAGCTAATCCTTGTAACCTAATAAATTTGATCTCCGTCTTAACGCATAGAAAAGGACCTAACGGCTGCCATGGTAATAATGATTTAGATTTTGATACCTGATGTAGCTATGCAATCAGAAACTTATCAAAAGTAGCGGGAAAAAAGAAAACTCTATTAAGTCAAAAAGTTCATACTAGCCATGCGATACATTATACACAGCTACCACACATTTATGTAAATAATTTATGAGCACAGAATATTTTCCATTCAGAAAAAGGCCCAAGGGTATAGTTGATCCTTTATTCCGTTTTCTACCTAACCTCAACACGTCGTTCATCAGCTGATATATATTCACAAAATTTTGAGAATCGCAAAAAATCCTGAATAGATAATTAGGTAACTTCTTTTTACAAAAAACAAGATTTTCTGATTCTAAATTTATAATCCTGGAGCTAATTAGCATAAAATCATATTTGCAATATCTGATCCAAAGCGATACAGTGTCAATAACAAACACGATTCAAGGACGGTGTGGCTATGCAATCACAAGCTAACAAACCGAATAAAACCAAACCCAAAAAAAACCTATAAATTGATATGTTTATAAACAATCAACACACAAGACTGCAAACAAATCAATACACCCACTTCTCTTGCAGATCCAACTCTACCTATCACATAATCCTAGAGAAAAAATCAATTCATAAACTTTTTTAACAGAATACAAAATGAAATAATCTTTAAATCGAAAAGTTCATACACAATCGATGCAATCACAAACTAATCAACAGAATAGACAAAATAAAGTTCAATAAATTCAAAGTTCATGCACAATCTACACACAGAAAATTCAAAAATTCTTCAAACAAATGATTAATACCCATTTCACCCATAGATCCAAATCTGCATATCACATAACCCTAGAGGAAACATCAATTCCTATTTCACTTCAAATAAATTAGCGATAAATGATCTCACTTCCTTTAAAAAAAAAAAAAAAAAATTAATAATTAATTTACAAATAAAATACCTGGAATGGAGATGAAGAAAAGAGGAAAGTCGACGGAGGGGAGATTATTTTTAGAGCTTCTATTTCTTTAAAACTAAAATTTCTTCTTTAGTTGTTATGTATATGGTGGAGGACTAATTACACTCAACTTCCCTATAGTTTCATCAAATATTATATATGGTTCCTACAGTTTCAAATTAAAAGAATAATAATCCCCAAGTATTTACCAAGTATGAACTACAAACGACTGTAGTCCCATTCAGTTTCAAAATGGAGAGTCATGCACGAAAATTAAATAGATCGTATCTTTTTATCCAGAGGCCCAAAATAAGATTGCAATCGGTACAGTGACTATACTACACAAGTTTTGACACAAAATAGCCCTTGCTAGAATCAAAATCTTTTTAAATGGGAAAAATCATTAAAGTAATCCATATAGAATTTAGTTAGGTCTAAATTAGTTTTTTTATGATAATTTTTGTTGATATTTTCTCCCACTTTGAGTATTTTAGAGTCTTTAGTTTGAGAGAAAAAACATTTAAACGGACCGAGTAAGTCACTTTTCTTAAATTCTAAGGCTAAATATGTCATTTTTTAAGTCCTAGTACTATTACTTCTGAAATTGAAACATGAGTCCCAAATAAGATTTGTTTTGAAACTATAGGGCTCATTAGTGTAATTACCTTTAGATGGGAAAATCAAAGATCAATCATCTAGCTGTTCATAGTTACCGGCGAAACTGGATTTACCGGTGGCATCGGGGCGAGAAAATACGGACACGTGTTGATTTATTATTGGACCACGGGGGCTGTTTACCGGGTGAACTCGTGACGTGTGTGGTCATATATTCAATAGCTGCGGCTGGATAATCCTAGCCGTTGGCTCAAGTCCGCAGTAGAATTGGTCGGTGTAGATTACACGCTTGCCCAATCTTTTTTCTTGGCTTGTTGGTTGAGCCTAGGGGTCCATTTGCCGTGTTCTCGTAAAAATGAGTATTGCCATTGTGGTCATGGGAACTACCCAAGGTGGGGCCAAGATTTTTTTATCACGAAAAGTTTTATAAAGCTTATGCATTAAATTGAAAATTTTCAACGCATTTCATTTTCTCGATTTCTCTAGAAAAAAATAACATAGTTCTTTTATGTATAATATATGGGTTCGATTTCTTAACGTAAATTCCCATATCCGGCACTAATTGTGGAGACTTGGTCCGCTAATAACCTTGGCCTGATAGTCATGTTAAGCGTGGCTCGGCTTGGATGTAAGATAAAATATTATCATTTGAGATTTTCCCACTTACATTTTGGGCATAAAATTCAAAATTTTCATCTTTTTATCCTAGGCTAGATGTTATTTTCCGAGGCGATGGCTATTGGAATGGTCTAATAACTAGTGGTGCTTGGTAATTAGTAGTTGATTAAGGCTAATTTTGGAATTGAAAATTGAATAAACAAAAGTGAAATATTTTTTGAAAGTAGGATTACATGTGTTGTAAGAAAACATATAGAAGGCTAATATGTACAATTTCTAGGATGTTAATTTACGTAATAAAAATAGATTTTGTAAAATTTTTGTTTGTAAATTAAATGAAAAAATAACGGTGTGAAAACTTTTTAGCAGCGTCCATTCTAACTCTTTAAAACTATTATTATATCTAATTTAGTTTCTGCACGGCTTAAAAGACTCATATAGTGGAATAATATGTTTTTGGTTAAAAAAATTTTATGATACTTTGAACTATTATTACAAGTAATTTGGAAGAAGAGTAGCTCCCATAATTAGTTCAAATATGATTATCTACAATTGGGTGAGGTTTTGTAATTTGTAGAGTTCTATTAATCAAGTGTTAGAAGCAAATCCAATAAAAATTATCTGTATTTATACTAATTAAATGGGTAAATTATGTGAGCGTATATTGGTACAATTAATTTGTGAACAAAAGTGATGCAATTTGATTCCTTAAGCAAAAGACTTAAGAAACAAAGGCAAAAATAGAAACATATATTGACTTGTTTAGTTGTAGCTTATAAATTTCAATTTTTTTAGCTTTAAAGTTGGATAATATTTGTCTGTTTGGTATAAACTCTTAGCTAATTTACTATTTTGGTCTAAGTAAATTAAAAAATTTAATGTAAATACATTGATAACATACTCGATATAACAAAGGCAAAAAATAGAACATGGTTATGTATTTATATATACACGAGCGATTATAATTGTCAAACCTTTAGTATTGATGAAATGATTTTGAGATTAGCAAAAAATTGAGTAGTAGTGTTATGTTAGTTAGATGGTGACTGAATACAACATTTCACACTGTTACTTTCTCTAAAAGTCACACCCTCCATTTTCCTAATATGAAAATACTCACAAAATTAGAGATTAGTGGGTTGAGTAGTATTATGTCTCAAGTATACTACTGGAGGATGTTGCACACAAACCATGGTGCGTAACATCATAATTAGTTATTTGTCTATATGATAATTCTAATTATTGTTCTCGTGATAATATTGTATTGATCTTAATGATAATTAGATAGCGGCATTGATAAGATATGAATTGTATTTTGAGCAAGTTTGTTATATCAAATATCTTTGCAGAAATAAAAAGCTGCAATCTAAAAGCATTTGCATTAGATTCATATAATCCCTTCTTTCCCTATTTAGGCAACCAAAACCTAAATGACTATTTGGTCCATCATTAGATTATTAAGTGGTTACGAGAATTGATTTACTAAATCTAAATAACTACTATTTATTATGTAAACATATAAAATTGATATATTATCTTTCGTGTCATATTATTTTACTATTATATTTAAAAAATTAATATATTTTCTCTCCATTGACTCTAGTAGTATTATTAACTAAAAATAGAAATATAATATAAGTATTTAAAAAATTAAATGGTAATTATAAATTAAAATTAAAATTAATATTTAAAAATAATTTTTGAGTTTAAAACTACTTAATACGACATATAAACTAAAACTTTAAGTACATAGAAAATAATTTTAATATTTAAACAAATAAATAATTATAATTTTTATTAGTATTTATATCAAAATATTATTTTTTAAATTATATAATAAAAATATAATTGAATTTTAATTTTAATATTTAAACTATATATTTATTAAATTTAAATTTTATATTATAAAAATTTAATTTCCAATGAAATAGTAATTCTTTATCAAGCGATTCTATTTGTATTTCCATTATTTGTATAATGAAATTTTTATTAATATTTTTCTTTTGTCCCATTATTTTACTCTATTTTCTCTTTCTTTGGTTAAAGTGAGATTTTATTTATATGTTTATCTCTATAACAAATTAAACTTTAAATTATAAATTTAAAGCAAAGAAATAATATTTTTTATTGATATATGATTAAATAATAATTCATAATTAAATCTATTGTTATGGTGCAATTTAGGTGTGGAATGGTTAAAAGTATAAAAATAGTATTTTAAAGTTTATAAAAGTTAATGAGAGGGAGAATGTGATAGATACTATAATGTAGAAAGTAAAAAATTAAATTTTGTAAAACAAAAATATAAATAAAATTCATTATTTATTTTTTAGGGACTACAATAAGAGAATAGAATTGCTTTAAGAGTATTCCGAGTCAATAAATTTGAGTCACTATATTTTTGGGTATTAAGGCATAACAACCTCAAATTAGTGTATCTAAATTTTGGTAACCAAATAATAAAATATTCAAATTAGTTCATAATTTAAAATTTGGAAATGACCATTGTCTAATGTAAAAAAATTATAGAAATTTGTGTAATTTTGAATGTTTAAAATTTAAAACACTAAAAATTGAAAATGGAATATGATTATAATATGAAATTGAAAATCCAAGAAATTAGGGTATTTTATTTTTTTAAAGTCTAACCATAAAATTGGAAAAGATAAATAAAAATTTGAAAAATAAAGAGGGGCGAAATTTTTGAAAAATAAAGAGGGGCAGAAGTTGTTGACGTGGCTAGCAAAGGTAGACATCGGAGATGTGGAAGTCAAGAGGAGGTTGGCGGAGGTAGACAACACCGCTTGAGGAGGAACTTGATATTGGAACTGGCAGAGAAACGAGAAAAAATATACAAGTTTCAGGTCACTTTTGGAAGATGAAAGGTAGAGAGAGAATATAGAGAGAAAAAATAGGTTTGATTTGTTGTACCCAATTTTTAGTATTAAAATATTTTAGTACTTCGTTACGATAAAGTGTTAGAGTAGCTAAATTTGGACACTCAACTTTATTGAGCTCTAAATATAACGAGTTTTTGTAATTTTAGCTATGCTGCTATGGACTAATTTTTTTGATTTGGTATCTAGATGGGTTACTATCTTTAATATAAAAAGCCAACGTTTTTAACAATTGAGTCCAAAAATTCCCTTTTTTATTAAAGAAATTTCAAATTTTCAAAATTCTTTCTCATGTATAGCTTGATTATGCAGGAGCATATAAAAATAAATTAATTTTCCCCATCAAATCTCTCGCGTTCTCCTTTCTGTCTTTCTCCACCCCCTCCCCAATAACCCTCAACCACCATGCCCAACCCAGCTTCTCCAAATTTTATAAAAATAGTTTTTAAATTTTAAGAATTTTTAAAAAACATCCATTTAAAAAAATAAATAAATTATAGAGCATTTTAAAAAATATTTTTATATTATTTATTTATATCGTTACACACGTATTACTTGTATTAGGGCGGCTACTATACATTAAGTAATGCATAAACTAATTATTCCTCTAATAGGGACTATTAATAGCTGCCGTCAATAAAACCCGGATCAAGTCGGAGCCCAGTAATAAACCCTAACGACCAAGCTTCAAAATCCCATCACCATCTCTCTCTCTCTCTCTCTCTCAAGCTCTCCAATGGCAGTCTGCTACCAATCTCCGTGCAAATGGCTCCCTTCAACACCCAACCCTAACCCTAGATCCACCACCATCTTCTCCCACAAAACCCTAGCCTCCTCCTCCTCCTTCGCCTCCGCCGCCACNNCCCCTGGGTTACTCTCGATTTCCGGAATCGACGGCGCGGCGCGACCTCTTTCCCTTGATCCGCTCCACAACTGTGCCGGCATTGCCGCCATTGAGGTTGTTAGGAAGTGATTTAGATTGCTCGTTTATTTGACCAGATTTTGATTGTATGATATTAGGGCGTTCCATCCACTATCTATTATCTCATCCCCTAAATTTTAATCTCTATAAGTCAAACTTTGCCTCAGAGCCTAGAATCTCACACTAGATTTCCTAAACTTTAAAATAGAATTTAGAATAAACAGTTGTCCAATTTAAGAGCATTCACACCAGGATTTCTCATTTTATTTTCTAAATCCTACTTGCGAGAAACATATTTCTTCTAAAAAATAGAAATGAATCTTACTATATATATATACATACATGTAAAATCAATATATTAGTGTATTTGCTTTATTTTGTGCAAAAAAAAATATTTTCTTGATAGAGAAATTATGATAATTAAAAGATTGACGTGGGAGAATTTTTCCCTCGAACTCTCATTTGAAAAATTAACGGGAAGAAGTCCCACTTTAGAAAGAGTGGTGCGAACACTCTAAAAAGTATGTGTATGGTAACCCTAGTTTTAGTTTTTAGGTTTTAGAGCATTTGCTTCAGATTCTCTATAAGGGATTTGCTACAAAAATTTTTTGAGATTATTTTTTTCTTGTAATATACAAAAATTTTTTGTACAGAATCACCATATTTTGAGGACAAAATTACTATGAAATGAGAACAATTTACTGCAACTAATTTCAAATGAAAATAAGTTTAAAATAATGATAATATGTTGTCCTGAGTTTGTAATATTTAGTACTCAAAATACTGTAATTTTTGGATTTTATAAGAAAAAGAACTCTTATACAGTGAGGACTTCCCGCTATTTTCTTTATATTTTAGAGAACGAAAAGATAGTTCATATTATTTTTTGGCTCTGCATCTCTCTATTTAGACATTACCTAAAATGAGAATCTCGGATGGTTTTCCAAATCTAAAAAATTACTATTTATTACTTAAATATATAAAA
>MKEJ01016419.1:0-25480 GCA_001753735.1 Embelia ribes
TAAATTATAATAGCAAATAAGTTAACTAAAAACTGATTTTTATTATTTTTTTCACAAAGTTACAAAAAAGTAAACTCATACTAAATTCCAATCACAATATTACTATCAGGATTTAACTAAGTGAATAAATAATGTCTTTCATTATATATGAAAAAAATATATTTTTTTTCTTAAATAAAAATTTCCATTAAAATACGATGTGCAACACATATACTCAATACTAAGTATCTTAAAAAATGCTACGTGCAACGCACGTGATATCCATCTAGCAATACTAATTATCGCAGCACACGCAATGCGTGTACAATTCGTACAAAACACAAATTTAACGAAAATGACAAATGCTTACATGACACAAAATTTTGGAAATAAGATACATAATTTATTTTGTGATTTGGAAAAGGAAAGTCACAATTGATTTGAAGAATAATTGAAGGAGGGGGAATAATGGAGTAAGAAATATAATTACAATTGTGATGGGAAGAAAGAGAAAAAGAAAGAGAGAAATTATGCTAGGGAAAGAGAAAGGGAGAGAGAGAAGAGATAAAGGAAGAAAACGTGGCAGGGAATAGGATTCATTTTCAATTTTGTCCTTAGTTTTTTTTTTTTGGAGTATATTATATTCAGCTGTAATTATTAATTCTTATTATTATTATTATTATTAAGATTAAAAAGGGTATTTTGTGTATGTGAAAGTTTGATCTAGCTTCAAGAATTAAATACTCAGCGCCTTCATATATGAGATATTACCAAACTCAATTATCTAAAAAATAAATTGTAAATAAATGATCTATTTTTAAATTAATTAATTTAAATATGTACATAATTTAAAAAATATTTATCATGTTTATGTAATATAGGTTATACTAAATAATATAAGATTATAATTTGATAGATAAGTATTATATATTATGAAATACTTTATTATTTTTACGTATTTATATTATTTAATTGTTTAAAAAATATACATATTACATAGTTTATTTTACTTCAATATTTTTAAGTTACACATTCTATTAGAGTATGTATCATGTATTTTATCAAAAGACCAAACTAAAAGATATTGCTACTGCTAGAATGCACTCTTCGCCGAGTCTGTATATATCCTTATACCCAGAATATAGAATACAGAGACCCAAAATTAAATTAAAGACACAAATATATATTGAGCCGCTAACTACAACAATCCAAGAAGTACAAACCAGAGGTGAAAGTTCCAGGAGGGAGCAAAACCATGCAGAGTGCTGAGGAGCCGAGAACAATAGCACTGAGCGTCTCTAATCGTAGTATCAACCATTCTTTTGCTGTAAAATTGAGAAAAAATGGACTAGTATTCACATCAATGAGCTCGAGATTCTTCTCAAAGAACCGATCTTCTTCCTTAAAAGCCCTTATTGTCATGGACCCTGCAATGGACTCAGCGAGATGGCTTGCTACAAAAGACTTGGTTGTGCCATTGACCCGCATCAGTTCCTTAGCAGAAGCATAATAGTATCTCTGTGCATTTGCAAATGCAAACAATAGTTAAGGGCAGAATAACCACAGTAGTTTAATAAGCTGGCAATGAACCGCACGTAAAGAAGTTTGGGTGTTTGCTTTTTTCACTTGACATAATTATAAGATGAGAAGTTCTACGGTCGATATAACTACTAATGATTACCTGCAAACGAAGCGCCAAAATAACCATCGGTACAGATACAAACAAGACTTGCCATGTAACGGCAGCTAAGACTACAAGATTGGAATATGTACTCATGGTAGCTCCGACAGCATAAGTGAAGCTAAACCCAACATCAAGATCAACAATGTTCAAATCAGTTGAGACCTGAAAAAAGGCAAAAACAGACAAATAATAAAAAAATAAATTAGTTGCATGGATATACCAACAGCAAAGAACAAACACTAGCCGCGTTGTAAACACTTACCCGACTCAATATTCTCCCCAGAGGTGTAGAATCAAAAAATGATACGGGTGCACGGAAAAGAGAATTCAATAGCTGTGAAAATAATGACCTCGATGACCTCATACCCAGAGCAACAGCTGACAAAGATCTAACCAGCAAAAACAGTGTAGATGTCAACCCAATGACCAAATAAACTGTAATCAATCTCAATGAGCTAACATATGGGTTATCAATGTTAGCAGCCATCCAAATGTTCTGTAATATCTGGAAAGTAACGAACAAGAGCTGGCTCAAGCTGGACATGGAGAAAAAAAAGTATCCTTTGTTCTGGTTCATATACTGTAAATAAGGCTTGAAACCCGAGTCTCCCACTTCCCTCTCTTCTTGTTTAATCAACTGATCACCTGCAGTTGCTATGGCTCTTTTGTCAATAGGGTTTATTTTGATCTCATTCTTAGATGTTCCGTGCTTTTGTGAAGAAGATATCTCTGCAAGCCTTTCGGTGCCAGCAGTCTCTTTGTGTGCGTTGACCAAATCTCGAAATTCTGGGCTTGAATCCAGTAACTGGTGATAAGGACCACTGTGTAGTATTTCACCGTCCAACATTAACTGTTAGAAATTCAAAACTAAAATGGTTAAAATCTGAATGAGAAATAATTGGAAGGACAATAGAATTGAATGCAAAGAAAAGAAATGTTATGCCTAGACAAAAGTATTTTGACGATGATGAAGTCTTTTCTTTCGGCTATCTTTTCTACCACACTTCTTTGCACCAAACATAAACATAATGAAAAAGAAGAAGAAAACAAATAATATTTACATCTCAGAAATTGGTCAAGAAAAGTGGTATCAACAGCTATAATTTGATAGGAAAAGTCGTTGGAAAGTTCTTTTGGGACTATAAAAAAGAGCAAACTATTAGGCTCTATATTAAGGCTAAACCAGTATAAGATGATCAAACATACAATAGCTGCTTGTGGCATGGAATATAGACCGCAATATCTAATGTTGTCAAAATTTCTTCACACAAACCACCACTATCTAGCATTGTTGAACCACTAGCACGACAGATATGACTTTGTTTATTCGTAATGAGAAATTAAACTGACCAGAACAGAATTAAACGCCGGAAGAAAATCAACTTGGTGGGTAACAAGTAATACGGTCTTTGTTGAAAGAGCTCCCATAACATATTCCTGCCACCACAAACAATGAGATGAAGTCGCACCATAAGCAATAGGCAAAAAAATTCAAGGGGGCAAGATTTACCAAGACGAAAAAAGTTGAAAAGATAACTTGTAAAAGAATGTATCCTACATTGAATAGGCTTGTAGCAGTGTGTGCATCAACAGCACTAAAAGGATCATCCAAGAGATATATATCAGCATCTTGATACAATGCACGGGCGAGTTGGATCCGCTGTTTTTGGCCACCACTTAGATTAACTCCTTTTTGTCCTATTTCAGTGAGATCCCCATATGGAAGCAAGTCAAGGTCTTTCAGTAAAGAACACTTCTCTAAAGTCTCTTGGTACCTCTCATCATCTAATTCAGATCCAAATAGAACATTTTCTCTTATACTTCCTGTTTGTATCCAAGCTGATTGGGAAACATAGGCTATGCTTCCACATACTTGAATCTGCAAAAATGATGATGCAACAAAACTCAATATGTCATTTTCAATTTTCAAAAGACTGAATATAGATGGGGACTTTAGTAGCAAAGACTTACATTTCCCTTGATAGTTGGAACTTCTCCAAGAATTGCAGCCAGAAGGGTTGATTTCCCAGATCCGACCTCTCCGCATATAGCCACCTTGTCACCACATCTGACCTCTAAATTAACATTTTTCAAAGTGGGCTTTGATAAATTCTCTTCCCATGAAAAATCTGCGTCTGTAATTAAAACAGCGGGGCTCTTCATATCCATGCAACAATTTTGCCTTATATTTGAACTCTCCAATTCAGGTGCCTTGAGAAACGTCACAACCCTAGCAAACGAAACCCTAGCTTGAATAACGACACCAATCACATCGGGGATAGCTCTAACTGGATCCTGAACTAAACGCAACGTGGCTACAAACGTAAACACATTACTAGCGTACAAAGGTATCCCCAATAAATAGCACGCTGCAAAAGTAGCCGTCGAGATTATCACGGGCGATGACCAAAAGAGGACACTGTTATAAGCTCTACGCAGTTGCGCTGCACGTAACCACTTATACTCCACCTCCCTCATCTTCTCGATAGCATTTTTGAAATGAGTCTCCCATGCATATAGTTTCAAAACCTTCATATTCGCAAGTGCTTCTGAACTAGCTTTAAGTCGCCCGTCTTGAGCAATCATGAGCTGAGTTTGGTACTTATGTAGTAATTTGGCTAGTGGGTAGTTAAGAACTACGGTAAGGATGACAACAGCCATGGATGCTACTGTAGCTAAGCCCACTGCATTATAAAGGATTATCAAAGCTAAACAAAGCTGAAGAATGGTAGTCCAAGTTTGATGGCACCAAAAGGGAAACTCTCCAATTCGATAAGCGTCCACAGTAACATAGTTCGTTATCTCACCCGCTGAGTGAGTCATTTTAGCAGCATTTGATAATCTGAGTTGTTTCTTGTAAATAGCTGCAGTGAGGTAGGACCTCACTCTAACACCAACAAGCCTGCTCCGAAAGAACCATTGCCTTTCTGCTAAGGACTCGGTGGTCTTTGCAAACAATAGGGCAATGGCTAATACATAGCCTTCGTTCTCGAAGCTTTTGTTACCTTCCGCAACCTTTATGAAGGCATTGAGAAGTAGCGGGCCTGCGGAGACAGTGATGATCTTTATTAGCGCGAAAAACCCGGTAATAAAAATCTCTTTCCAATGGCATAAAACCAATGTTTTCATAATTGAAGGTTGGGATGAGGGATCGACTAGTTTTTGCTTGTTGAAATTCTCCATGAATTGCGAGTAACAAGCTTGTGCTCCATCTTCTTCTCTCACTTTGGGCATATCCTTGTCCTCGAGCGTCTTCTCTTTGCCCTTTTCCATCATTGGATTCAACCACCAAAATGTCATCTTACTGAAAAAGCTAGCGTGGGCAAACGCAGTAACAGTGACAGCAGGCTTGGAAGTGCCGCTACCATCGACACCATTGGTGTTCAATGGGGCATAGAGAGCCTTATTGATGTCTTCGTACTTAAATCCCTTAAAAGTACATAGCAACAACAAACCAGATCCAACAAAGGATAATACATCCATAGCTACCTTAATCGACACTTCATTCATAAAAACAGACGCGTGTAGGGATAAAACAAAAGTAATCCCAGCAGTTGCAAAGGCAAGAATAGAAAATAACTTTATTTTTGTTTTTTGGAAATTTCTCCCCTTAAGGCTCACTGTTAAGGATAAAACCAGCCATGTTGATCCATGAATTACATATAATAACCACCGATGAAGAGGTAAGAGATTCTGTTTCGACCCTAAGTTCCCTACTAAAATCCGAGTACCTAAACACAAGTACACGAATCCCAGAACCCCATTGAAAATGGCGGATATGATCTGTAAACCCGAAGCTCTAACAGATTGAGCAGGCTTATTATAATTTGCATTCTTTTGAATGAGAATGAATAAGAACACAACAACGAGTAGTATATCGAAACCTATGATCAACGCGTGGTTCATACATGAATAGGGGTGGATCACACGACTGTAATATGGGTGACAAGACTTAGACGAGCACTCGAGGTTTTCACAAAATGCACTCAAAAGAGCCTCCATTCTCTTCTCTTTGCACAATTTCAATCCAAACTCTGCATCAACATACACAAAGAAACTCAATAAAACAAAAAACAATGCATAATCATCAATAGCCTTGTGAATATAATTTAAATCAAAGTTGCACAAAAAGTGCAAAATAGTTATGAATCATAACGAGGATGAAAATAAAACACACCTTTCTGAGGCCTTTCTGCTGTTTTTGATTATTATATATATATGTGTGCTTTACAAAAGCCTACAACAAAGAAACTGAATCAAATAAAACCACATTTCGTGTCCAAGAAAGAAACGTTCAACTAATGATGTGAAAGAAACAAAATGTATAAATAAATTTATGGGCAATGGACAAAGCAGTAGATCTCTAGATTTATAGTCAATCATCGGGTTATTATTTGTTTAATAATTTATTATTTTTATTTATTTATTTATATTAGATAAAAAGATGAACAACTCAAAACACTTGCAAATCATAATGACGACAAAAATAAGATATACTTTTGTGGGGCGTCATTTTTTAGCTTTTCAGAAGCTTTAACAGTGGTATATTCCTACAAAAAAAGAAACCATTTTTAAATGCAACCACATTATAAGGCTCCAAACCCGAAACTTCTAATAAGGATAGGAAAAAAAAAACAAAAATATAAATTTTTTAACGGGTAACGGACAAAGAAGAAGATCTCAAGATTTTTTTTCTTATTTTTTTTTATAACCATTCGGTATCTAATCCGGATTTGAGACGGCAGTACCACAGAGGGTGATAAAACTCTCCATAACAAAGTTTAACAAGGTTGCATTTCTCGAACCCAAAAGCTCAATTAACGGAGAAAAAATAAATCCATACCATTTCACGCCAGCACTTGATGGTAATATTTATAGATTCAATGTGAATCAAATGGGTAACATTTATTTAATAATTAAGATGAGAAATGAATACTAACTCAGAATTCAAAGTTGAATGTAATATATAAGATATAAACATGCCACGAACACGTGTTTGATTTAATTACGCATAGGGTATTGGAAGAATCTCAAGATCAACCAGAAGTGCGCCGGAGCTATGCATGCGCACACATGTGACATGTGTGTGTAAATACATACATACATACATACATACATATATATATATATAGGCAGATAGGAGAGAGGGTCGTATATCGACCTCACGTCAATTGTGTGAAGTTCAAGTTACATAGACATTAAAATTAGGCAAAAATTTTTATTTATTAAAATCAATTAATTTTGAAAAATTATATATTATACCTATTTTGTTCATAAATAATTAATACAATTTGATCGATAGACAATTTTATGCGAAAGTGAAAAGGTAGTTTTTTTAAACTTTAAATGGTGTATTAATATCAACATTACTGTTATTAATTATTTTGTAATATTATTGCGCCTAGTTGTTGTGAAAGGTTACCAATGATGATTTATCATGGCAAACATAAACAAATTGTAGTGAACAAATTATTTTTGAATATTTTAAAAATAAATTACACCAAATATTATGAACGAAAAAAATAATAAGTCTATTCGATGTGAATCCACCGTTGCGCAAGTCTATGTCCATATTGACATGTTTGGTCGGCCATTAAAAGGGAAGTAATGCTACGGTACGGCTTAAGATGAATTGCAATTTTCAGCAGCTTAATTTTGAGAAGTTGAATAATATTTAATATCTTAAAATTAAATATTTTTTAATTAAATATATTTTTTTAATTTATAAATTGTGTTGACTATAATTCACGAGCTTTAGCATTCCTACCTACTGCAATACATCAATGACAATTGTGTGTGTGTTCGTACTAAAAGTCTAATTTTGATAAAAAAAAATTCATGAAAAAATGAATTTTTTAATTTATTTGTGAAATCCACGTGTTTTGATAATTTACTTCCACGTCGGTGACTTTTTTGGTCCCCCCTTTTTCAGCATTTCACCATCATTCATTGTTTTTAGCCCCATTTTATTTTGTTTTTGCGTTGTCACCTGCTAATAATTTACAATTTTCTCTGCCAAGACCAATAATTAGGCTTTTTCAAATTTATTTATCTAAAGTTCAAAATATACATTATACCCCGTTCGTTTATAAATAATTAATACTACTTTATCAGCACACAAATTCATGCAAAAATAAAAAGATAACTTTAATTTTAAATGAGATGTTAATACCAACTACCCCCCTATCATTTTGTCTTATTAAATTGCCCGGTGATTATGAGTGAAAGTTTATTGAGTTTTGCAATTAATCATGTCATTACTAAAAATTTAACTCAGTTTGATAAAATTCAATTAATATATAGAGAAAATTTAATTTATCATTAATTTTTTTGAAAATAACCTTATTAAATAGAATAAGTTTTTGTAAAATTATGACATTAAATATTAATACTTTAGTAAAATTATTTTTTGCCTTAATTTTTAATAAGAAATGTGACATATATTATGATTGATGAAAAAAAAAAGGAATCTATTTTTTAGAAACAGAGGAAATAATAAACACCCAAAAATTGTAATGCAACAATTAGTTTTGGACATGACAGGTGGAATCTTAATTTCAATAGTAAATATAATAAATTTAAACACCAATCATATACAAAAATTTATGGACGGGAAAAATAAACCCGACTGGCCTAACAATTGTACGTTCAAGCCAAAAGTCTTATTTTGGCCCCCCCGGTTTTGACATTTCAGTACCATTATTTTAGCCCCATTTAATTTTGCTTTTTGCGTTGCCACCTTCTAATAATTTACCATTCTCTCTGCTAAAGACCAATAATTAGGTTTCTCCAGATTTATTTATCAAAATCTGTTTATTTTGAAAATATATGGTACACCTGTTCATTCATAAATAATTAATACAGATTGATTAGCACACAATTTTATGCAAAAATTGAAAAATAACTTTAAATTTAAATGAGATGTTAATACCAATAATACTCCTATCATTTTGTCTCATGGATTGAGATTTCATATATACAAATATATAGAAATTTTCGATATGCTATCATTCAAGTATTAACACATAGGAAAGACAGAGATTACTTTCGTGTATATTGATTTTTTCTTTCCTATGTATTAATACTAATATACTGGTTGTAACGCTCTGAAATTTCTGACAACTCCCAAGTATGCTAAAGGGTCCCTTATCATATCAAATACAAAATAAACAACGAACATTTATGAAATAAATATCAAACTATTCACAAACAGAAATAACATCCACTATCCATTTAGCCTTATTAAAAAGTTTTATGGCCTATACTATTATTCAACTGAAATAAAAGAAATAACTCATCCCGACCATAGGCCTATAACTGTCTAAAAAATATGCTAAATCTAGCACTGAAACATAATAAAAACTATAACTCCCGAGTAAGCTCCAACCTATCCTATCCATGAGTCTCATGCACCCCAGTCCCAGGTACTGCTCTGCGTTTTCATACAAAATAGTAGAAAAATCCTCCAAGCAAGCACGAGTCAGAAACAATACCACAATTCTTATGAAAAGTAGTATATGATAATGTAGTATGTGGCATCAATAATAAATATAAAGAAAATACAGAAGTACAATAATGCGTAAAAATAGAAAAGTTGAACTACAGTTATCCATCTAATCATGCTACAAGATATCGTTACCACCTATTAGGATATACAGTCCTCTCACATCCCACCGATCGACTTGAAAACTATGTTCCCGATATCAACGACCACACTATGGGTTAAGGTATGATTACTCATGTAATACGGCCACCATAGAAAAACTATGTGCTAACAACCACCACAAGAGACCTACCTACCAATGGCCACCATATAAAGAAATGTGTGCCAATAGTCAATGGAGGAGACTTGGATGCCAACAACTACCACAAAAGGAACCTATGTGCCAACAACCATAGTAGGAAAAGCCTGTGTGCCATCGGCTACCACGGAATTGGTATTTCTCTATGTGCCAACTACTCTAGTCTTATACTTTTACAAATTTTAGGGGTAACCTATCTTATTCCCTAATCCATCACAACCATGCTTACGCTTAGATACGAACTCATAAGACCTACCAACAGTATTGATACATCGTTCAAATATTTAGTTTCACATCTTAACTTGGCATTAACTAGCTAACATCCATGTATGACCAAGTTCAGCTGTTTATTTAAGTTGTAGTCATAATAACTATTTAGTATTTTGATAATATCTCTCAAACTATAAGTCTAATTGAGACCTATGATATACTGTTAGAAAGATATTTCATTTATCTATGACTTTTATATTTTGGAAAAAAATTAATTTAAATTTTAGAATAGTCAAAATAAAGCCCGAAATATCCAGATTGCCAACAAAATAGCAGAAAATATGATGGCAGTTTGGTATTTTGAGAGATAATATCTCTCAAACCGTAAATATGATTGAGGCATGTGATATACCATTAGAAACATATTTCATTTATCTACGACTTACATGGTTTAAGAAAATTTAGTTTAAGAAACATATTTCATTTATCTACGACTTACATGCTTTAAGAAAATAGTTTAAAGCATAGAAGGGTTAAAATAAAACTCGAAATGCTCAGGTTGCCAACAGATTAGCAAAAAATATGACAACAGTTCGGTATTTTGACAATATCTCTCAAACCGTAAATTTGATTGAGGCCTATAAAATACCATTGGAAATATATTTCATTTATCTACAAATTTTATGTTTTGAGTAAAATTTAATTTAAATGTAAAAATGTTTAGAAAAGACGCAAATGGCACTAGCGGAAAGTATGCTCCAAATTCAACCATTTTAATCATACAATCTTTATTATAGACTAAAGGTTTCCGCAATATACCTATTGCGCAAATATGGAAAAAACCTCGAAAAAGCTAGGGATTAATACCCTAAATCCTCCTTCTCATGACTCGTCTCCCACAAACAAACCTAAAACTGAAAATTGATTGTCAAAGCACAAGTTTAACATCAATTCTAATATCACATCACCCTTTCATTAAATTTTTGATGAATTAGGTCAAAATTAGGTATGAACAACCTGAAGATTTTTTAAGAATTACTTATGTTAAAACCACAAAAGCGAGACGAGGAGTTCGAATCCGCAATTCATTTTTCTCCTGGCCTTCTCCTTTTCTCGAATCGAGTAAGTTTTGGGTAAGGGTGACTTCTTCTCTTCTCCTATCCTCTCTCTCTGCTAAACATAATCTATTATTACACATAATGGAAATAGAGAGAGAAAGGAAGGGAAAGATAATATATTTTCATTCCACTTCCACTTAATTGCAGTTTTGTCCTCCAAGTCCACTGTTTATCCAAATTCTATGTCCGCGTTATGCAATTCAGTCCTCCAAGTCCATTGTTTATCCGGATATATTCCCGTTTATTTTTAGGGTGTTACACAAATGGCACCGACTCTCACACCCTTTCGCTCTTACTTTTCATGCAAGAGATATGTGTGAAGTGATAAAGCAACTTTAACACTAACACTAAAGTCAAAAAGGTGAAATCCCAAGTTTTGAATCTATCCAACGGCTCAGATTCAGTTGTCCGGTAGTTGTCCGCCAACAGAACCCTATCTGACAATGCAAATTTTCCTAAATTTTTCCAAATTTGGCCAAAAATCATCTCTCTTACTATAGAATTCTCGACAACTGTCTGACGCCTAGGGGTCATCAAACACCCTCCGGACCCCTGTCTTATAGCCTACAATTGTTGACTTTAACATAGCTTATTTTATACAGATACCTTGTATATATATACACCTTTACAATTTAACCAATCTCCTTAATAAACCATTACAAACCAACCAATACTTAACAAGCCATTACTTGTCAAGTATATGATACAATATCATTAAACATATTATAAAATAAAGCGAAAAATTTATACGTATTTTTCAGGATATTACATTTTTAATCTCTTGATAGATTGCATGTCAGGGGCTGTAATTAACATACCATCAGCATATAACAAGAGAAATAAAATATGATCATCTGAAATTTTGACGTTGTTTCAATGATATTGGCCACATTTTGAGAAACCAATTTCCTTCATGTTCCAATCAAACTTCAAGTACCATTCTGTCTAGGTACTTGCTTCAAGCCATACAAACTTTTTCGTAACTTGAACATGAGCTTGTCATTACCCTATGCAATGGACCCTTATGGTTTCACCATGTATATTTTTTCATCAAGATTACCATGAATAAATATTGTCTTCACATTCATTTGCTCTAGATATAAGTCATCTGAAGGCACAAGAGATGAAACTACACTTATTATATTTAGTTTAACACACTGGGAGAATATTTTGATGTAGTCAACACTCTCTTTATGCTAAAATCCTTTTACAACCAAGCTTGCCTTATATGTTTGCAACTATCAATTTCATCATTGACTTGGTAAACCATTTGTTTCAAAGTTCTTTTTTCCCCTTTGGCAGAAGCAAAAGTTGCCACGTACCATTCTTTGAGAGACACTCCATCTCATCCTCGCTACAAGAGATGCTACATTTTGTTAGAGAACATTTCCTTGCTAAATGCCGCTCTTTTGTTGCTGCTAGTTTTTTGTAACCAATTTTTGTTTCCTTGCTAAAAGGCTACATATTTGACAACGAAAATAAATTTGCTACGACACCTATTCTGCGTCAACATATCTTGTCGCAAAAAATAAATATGAATGGCCGGTATAAGAGCTAATTTCCTCTCCATAATCATTTGTTATATATCAATTCCTCGTAAATTCTAAATTTGATTCCAATTATACTAAATTATTACCAATTTCTATGCCATAGGAATTAGATTTTTAATTCAAATTATTCTTCGATTAAAATAAAAATTAGATAAATTTCAAGTTAAAAAAAAAACAACAATGATCAATACTCATATTAACACAGAGTAGCAAATTCTGACCACTATTAAGAACCAAAATGAGAGACATCCAGTGAATTGTAATCTCCTTTGTCCACAAAAAATTCATCCAAAATTCTTACAATTTCTCTAAACATAAATATTCACCGTAACTGCAACAATCTTTCAAATAAAATAAATAAAATGAACAAAACAAAACCATTCAAAGGGACATGGTAAAAATTTCTCTTGATATTTACTCCTCCTCGCAACAGTTCGTAAAGTGATCAATGATCTGCAAATAAGAAGGTATAGCCCGTTAGTTAAATCGCACAAAATTTTAAGTAATAAAAATTAAATTAATACACTGATATGAAGCAAAAAAATTAAGAAAGGGAGTCTAAATGAGATGCTACATAAAAATTAAAGAAATCTTCAAAGCTGAACATAAAAATTACTTACTACCAGCACGAAAGGGCCTATTAGTAAAAATTTGGTACATCTCCAAAACTCTAAGGACACTTTTCCAATTCATCATCATGTAAGGGTTTTATGATTAACATCTCATTTTATTCTATCATTAGTTTCTAAAATTGATCTATGAATATCGAAAATGATTAGTTTTTGGTATCATCTTCCGACCTAATTTGACCACACCAAATCCATTTTCTCCACAGAGATTATCCTTCATATTCTATTTTTGTTCTACTTAGCAACAAAATTGTAAGTATACTCCATAATTCCAGTTCATCACTCGTGCGTAATAAATTAAAACTATATTATCAGTAAATAATATGTAATAAATTAAAATTAAATTATCAGCAAATAACAATACGACACTTTTCATTTTGGATGTGTCCATCCATTGCTATTGTGAGAAGGCAAGGCTAATCCTGAGACTTGTTGCAAAGCTACCCAATAAAAAAAGCTAGACAAGATGCTACGTCACTTGACGTTATCAATTGAACCCACGTTGTTGTTCCTTAAATCATATGTATATATATCTATATCTATATATATATATATATATATATCCAAGGAACTAAGGGAGAAATTTTTTTTTTTCAAAACCTTATCAAAATGACTTTATAGAAATTCGACCATAAGTCTTTTCCTAAATCAATAATAACCATATCTAGATCTTAAAATTTTTTAGTGTCATTTGAATGTTTGGTTTAAAAAAATAATAAAATAGATTTTATTTTAGAGAAGGCACCCATTGAAAATTCTTGCATTTGGTGCCAATTTTTCCTACATGCCCGTGTGAATTCACATTAAAATTTCCAATTTAAAAAACTTCTCATAGTCAAAGGATACTGGCAGAGGCAAAGTATTTATGTAATTTAGGTTTATGTCACAAATGATGAGTGCAATTTGTAAAGAAAAATTATTTATGTTTATATATCATTTTAGTTTATAAATAGCACTAAAAATAAAGATGAAACATCCAGTCGTCGACCCTTGTGGGACCTTAACAAAGACAATTGCGTGGTATCATTTTAAGAATTTTCACAACTTCACTCTTTTTTCCTTTTTTTTTTTTTTTCTTTTGGGTGGCTTCTCTCTTTTTCTGTCACCACCCCATTAATTAAAGTTAGTTAAATAGGAAAATTGTCAATAATTAACCTTTTCTTGTGAAACCACCTATTTTTTCTTCCTAATCTTTTGCTTTACCTATTCAGAGCTATTAAAGTTTTGAATGGTGTCTTTTCAAAACACGTGCCAAATCCAATGCTTAGAAATTGCATTTTAGTAAAAAATATTTAATGTAAGTAGTTAATTATTTGGATAGTATACTTTATTTTTCCACAAAAAAAAAAAAATTACTGGTGATTTCTTGTAGGGCAGTAAATAATAGCAAGTGAAGGGGGTGAAACAAATCAATAAATAATGACCACTCTTAAATGTTTGGTTTCTTATAAGATATCCCCACCTCTTTCATTTGTTTCAAAAATATTTACGAAGTTCGAATTTTGGTAAAACAATGTATAATTGATATATGTTAGGAGTAATTAACATGGACGTAGTTATAGAAATATGCTCAAGTTTTATTTAGTTTATGAGTTTTGAAACTAATACTCTATTTGTCCACAAATAATTGTCTAACTTGGCTAGGCACACAATTTTAAGCAAATTAAAAAATTATTTTGATACAATTAACTTGAATCTAAATGAACAATTATGCCACTATATCTTTAGGTGCTATCATTTCATATTTAAAGCAAAATTCCATATTTGATTTTTTTATAGTAAAATAAGAGGTAATATTGGAAATATATTATATTTTATCATAAAAATAGACTTTGACTGAAAATTTATTTTTGGACAAATAATAGTAAGAAATGAGCCTATTATTTATGAATGATATGATTAGCCCATGGATGAACCGATTGTGAAATATTATTATATTGTATTTATAATTATAGGAAATAGCTCCTCATTATAATGAGTACAACTTATTACTCCTTTCTCTACTTGATCTCATTTTATAATGAGAAAACGGTGAAGTCTAAAATTTTATTTTTGATGGCAATTTTTTCTCATGGGTAATAATTGGTTTTTTATTAGTTCGATAGCATTTAGATTTACTTTCATTACTAATTACGTTGTCATTATTGGAGCTTTTAAAATTCTTTCATTAAGTTGCAATATCAATATAACCTCAAAAAACATAAAACTTTTATTCATGGAAAAAACTAGAGAAGAACAAATGTTAAGCCTTCGATGGCAAGTTGAAGAGTCTGATTTTTCAAAACCAAGTAAAAAAAAGCTATTGTGATCAAAAAATAACATGTAATCGATATAAAATAAGAATAATCCCATATTCTCAAGATATGCCAGATCTGATTATTAAAAGTTAAAAGTTTGGGGTTCGAAGAAAAGCTTAAACCTCAGAATGGTCAATAATAGCAGCCCTAAAAACGTTTACAGTCAGAAAATGAATATATACAGATAGTTTTATGAATAATGATATCACAAATGTGAACACCTACTACTATCGTGTACATATTTTGTATATACTATATATTCTTTAAATGCTAAATTTTGGATAAAAAGTTTTATATGCGTTTCTACATATTACAATTCAAAATATGTTACATTGTATTTATGCGGGTCTCAACAAATTTTTTAAAAAAGAATTGGGATCGCAAAATTTTTGTGTAGCAAATTCTCGATGACATGCAGAAAAATTCTACATATTTATATATATATAAACTCAATACTTAAATATTGTGGCTTGCTTACATTTTTAAGCAAGAGATCAACGTCCAAATATTGTTAATCAAAATTATGTACAAAATATGTACATAACACTACGTATGTGTATCTTTACTCCAATTTTCTAGCATCATCGTTCCGGAAATAACTAACTTTTCCTTATTCAACTTATTTAAAATATTGGTTCATATATCTATATTAGCAGTGCATCCGGATGCGAATAAAATGTATCATGATTTGAGTCGCACGTATTGATGGCTGAGTTTGAACAAAGACATCTCTCAATTCATGGCACGGTATTTGACATGTCAACAGGTTAAGGAGGGCAAAAAAAAGATGGGTGGCGAGATGCAACACTGAGGTACCAAAGTGGAAGTAGGAGTATATAATGATAGACATTGTGAGGGATTACTGAGATTGAGGGGAAGGAAGGACACCATTTGGGAAATTGTTGATATGTTAACGAAGTCAACCTATTTCTCACCTATTAAGAAAGAAGATGAAGCGGAGGTGTTGGCACAATTATATATGTAAGAGATCCTTCGGTTGTATAGTGTAGCTTATAACATTGTATCCGCTCGATATCTATGATTTATATCACAGTTCTGGGAGGGTATATAGAATGCAATGGGTACGAAATTGATGAATAGTACTGCCTATCATCCTCAAACGAATGGGCAAACTGAAATGATCATTCAGACGTTAGAGGACATATTACGAGCCTGTGTGCTCGATTTCGGGGGAAATTGAGAGGATCACTTGCACCTAACCGAGTTTGCGTATAACAACAATTACCATTCGAGTATTAAAATGGCACAATTCGAGGTATTTTATGGGCTACCTTGTATATCTCTTATACGTTGGATGTAATTTGGGCAGTCATTATTATTGGAGCCAAATGTTATTCCAGACGTCATAACTGATAAATGTGATCAGGCAGAGATTGATGACATATGTTGACAAGAGGAGGTGCCCAATATCCTTCGAAGAGAGAGACCATGTATTCTTAAAGGTCTCACCTTGTAAAAGAGTAATGCAATTTGGGAAGAAGAGCAAGCTATGGTTGAGGTTTGTGGGATTGTTTCAGATAATCGAGAAGGTTGGAAATTTGGTGTATCGATTAGCTTTACCATCGCAATTAGAGAATGTACTCTTTCATGTGTCGATATTGAGGAAGTATGAGTCGGATTCATCTCACGTGATTGACTATTCTGATTTGACAATGGAGGAAGATGTGTCGTACAAGGTACAACCAATGAGTATCATGAATCGCCGAGAGAAGGTGTTACAAGGAAAGGTGATTCCCCTAATTCACATGCGTTGGAAGCATCACGGGGATGAGGAACAAGCTCCCGGTACTGTTTACAGGTTTGACTTAAATTTCGGAATGACATGTATTCCAAGTGGGAGGGCAAGTATCACGATAGGTTGCATGATTTATGATTTTGATGATTCATGTGTTAAATGTACAATTTTATACATGTAGAGACGCAACGTGGATTAGTTAGTACAGATTTATATATTTGTTGTCATTTGCAGTTTTATTACTATTATCATTATTTCAATAGATTGAACATATTTCTAACTCGTGCCTGTTTAGTTGATTTTTTCATTACTATTTTGCATGAAAATGCCAAGTGGAACCAAAAGTTGAGAGTCAAAAAAACTGAGTTAGGACAGGTTAAAGCTCAATTGGGGGGATGATTTTTTCATTTCTTTTCAGTTTCTCATTTTGGTATCTCATTTGGGTAAGATGTAGGCCATTGGCCAAGATGTTAGTTGTTTACTTTTAAATAAGTTGTAAAACTAGAAAATATGATAATAAGACCGGTTTGAGTTACTATTGGAAATACTTTGGAGTAATTTCATTCAATAAATTATGATGGTTAATATTTTATATTGATGTTGCGATGTGGTTGGATAATAATGATATACTTGGAATTCTATAGAAAATCCGAGATGTTACACCGACCATCGTGGGACCTTAACAAAGTCAATTGCGTGGCACCATTTTAAGAATTTTCACAACTTCACTCTTTTTTCCTTTCCTTTTTTGGTGGCTTCTCTCTTTTTCTGTCATCACCCCATTAATTAAAGTTAGTTATATAGGAAAATTATCAATAATTAACCTTTGTTGTGAACCACCTATTTTTTCTTCCTAATCTTTTGCTTTACCTATTCAGAGCTATAAAAGTTTTGAATGGTATCTTTTCAAAACACGCGCTAAATCCAATGCTTAGAAATTGCATTTTAATAAAAAAAATATTTAATATAAGTAGTTAATTATTTTGATAGTATACTTTATTTTTCCCAAAAAAAAAAAAGGGTGTGATTACTTGTAGGGCAGTAAATAATATTACTTGAAAGGGGTGAAATAAATCAATAATTAATGACCACTCTAAATGTTTGGTTTCTTATAAGATATCCTCACCACTTTCATTTGTTTAAATTTTGGCCAAACATTGTATAATTGATATATGTTAACATGGATGTAGTTATAGAAATATGTTCAAGTTTTATTTAGTTTATAAGTTTAGAAACTACTATTCTCTCTGCTCACAAATAATTATTTGGCTCGACTGGGTACAAAGTTTTTGGCAAGTTAAAAATTTATTTTGATACAATTAACTTGAATCCTGATAAACAATTATATCCCTATATGTTTACGTGCTATCATTTAAAATTTAAACCAAGATTGCCTTTTTATTAGTAATAATAACGAGAGATAATATTGAGAATATACTACAATTTGATCAAAAATTTATTTTGGACAAGCAAAAGTGAGAAATGGATCTATTATTTATGGAGAGAGGGGATAATATGAAAAACATAAATATAATAAAAAGAAAATATATTTAACGTAATTAGCCAACGGATGAAACCATCGTGAGACATTATATTATATTTATAATTATAGGAAAGATCTCCTCTTTATAAGGAGAGTATCATTTTATCATGAGAAAACATTGAACTCTGACATTTATTTTTTATGGAATTTTTTTCTCATGGGTAATAATTGGTTTTTTATTAGTTTGATAATATTTAGATTTACCTTCATTACTAATTACGTTGTCATTATTGGAGCTTTTTAAATTTTTTCATTAAGTTGCAATATCAATATACCCACAAAAAAACATAAAACTCTTATTCAAGTTAAGCCTTCGATGTCAAGTTGAAAAGTCTGATTTTTCAAAACCAAGTAAAAATAGTTATTTTGATCCAAAATAACACATAATCTATATAAAATAAGGAAAACCCCATATATTCTCAAGATATGCCAGAACTGATTATTAAAAATTAGAAGTTTGGGGTCCGGAGAAAAGCTTAAACCTCAGACTGGTCAATGATAGCAACCCTAAAAACATTAATAGTCAGAAAATGAATACATACACAGAGTTTTATGAATAAGGCTAAATGACACTTTGCCCCCTGAGGTATCTGAATTACACTTTACCCCAGTCATAATATCACTATGTAAGTTTGAGTTTCATGTGGAAATACCATTTTACCCCTAACTTTGTTGTCTTATTTAATTAATTTTGAAGCTTAAAGTTGCAAATTTAGAGAAATACAAGACTATATAATCTATTTATATATGTAATTAAACAATCTATTTTTAAGAAATTAAAAAAATAGAGAATTGATGCTAAATAAGGGGTATTTTGGTAATTTTAAGTGTAATTTACGGCCCAAATTTTGACTTTCACTTTGCCCCCAAAATTTTGGGGGTAAACTACAATCAATATATAGACCTCATGGGAAAACAATGTAATTTCAGAAACCCGGGGGTTAAGCTGAAACTATCAAAAACCTCATGGGGCAAAGTTTAATTTACCCTATGAATAATGATATCATAAATGTGCACTCATACTAATGTACAAACATATTTTGTATATATTATATTACTAAATATGATTTAAATATTAAATCTTGGATGAGGATGTTATACGATTTATGATTTTTCTATATATCACCATTCAAAATGCTACATTGAATTTACGTGGATTTCAATACAATTTTTTAAAAAGAATCGGTTCACAAAAATCATATATGGTGTATTTTGAATGGCAGTATTCAAAAAAATTCTATATATTTATATATATAAAATCTCAATCCTTAAATATTATGACTTGCTCATATTTTTAAGCAAGAGATCATCGTTTATATCTTGCTAACCAAAATTACGTACATAACACTATGTATGTATGTGTATCATTACTTCAACTTTCTAGCATTATATACCCAAATTAGTTGTCTTTCTCAATTGAAAATAGTGATGTAACAAGGCAGTTCACGAGAATTCATAAGTTCGACTTATTGAGCATTTGACTTCGTCATGGAACGGTGGAAGCTAGGAGTTTGATTCTACATTATTTTATTTTTTATTTTTTATCTTCAAATATATTATGGAAACATATATATACGTATATTATATTGTTCTAAATTGATCCCGCCGAATGGACAAATTAGCAAAATTTTCATTAATAATGACTAGGTGGAGTTAGCATAAATTTAGTCAATTCATAATGTTAGAATTCACCAATCTTTCAATTAGTTTACTTAGTTGGAAAGTATCAAACAACAAATCAAATATTCTTTGGGAGAAATGAAGAGATTTTGAATTTGAATTATTGAGCAATTTGAATAAAGTTGGTGTTAAGAAGCCTAAATGTTTCAAAACTACCTACCTAAAGATTTTATGAATAAGTTGTGCAAAGGACCATCACAATTGCCATGACTGTCCATCATCCTACATCGCAATCGCCATTCCGACTTTCCAAAACAACTAGTTTTATATCATTTGTAGTGAAAGCCATTAATCCATTAACAAAGTAAGTGGTTTCTCAATCACAACTCCAAGAGACATTAGTTTTTGTTACTTAAATACAATACATGAAAACTATTAAAAGAAAATTTGTTGAAAATCCAAAAACAAAAGCATTTGATTGGGGGGAGGGGGGATCTAGAAAAAGGGAAAGGGACATTCTTGTGTTAGTGACTATTAATCGATATCAAAATCACATCCAAGATTAATATGAATTTTGTATGTTATTTTAGCAAGAAAAGCAATCAAGAAACAAAAAGAGAACGCACAAGAACACAAGATTTTTTACATGGTTCACCCAATTATGCTTACGTTCACAGTATTGTAGGCATTATATTAGTCACCCGATAAGACAAAATCAAGAGTACATACTCAATTAGTTCTCACAATTAGAATAAGTATCAAGCTATTTATCTTTCAAACCTTAGGTTTTTCGTGTGTTTAAAATATATCAGAAGTAACTAAAAAGCAAAACAGGAAATAAATATAAAACCCATCATAAAATTAGGCCTGATGTTGATTGATCGATCAAAACAAGACTATAATCGATCAGAAATCCCTATCCAAAATTTCAAAAAACCTCTTTTGAGCAATTGATCACCTGTAAGCCCTCCGATCAATTCATAGATGTTGTAGAGTCATAAATATCATTTATTCACCTCTTCATAATTATTTCCAAGTCCAAATTTGATCCCTAGCAATCCCTAATAAATGCTTTTCGAACTCTCATATATTGAATTAGTCTCTATTCTTAACAATCTCTCACTTAGAGACTAATCCTTTCCAAGTAATCTACAACGAAAACCAACATCAATCATAACACTAACGGCACAAACCTAAGCTTGCAAATCATCTGAGGCGGAGCAAAGCCTCAATTTTGATATATTAACACGTTTGGTTAATATATCCTTTGAATTCTTCAAACCTGCGATCTTCTTCAACTCCATTATGCGCTCTTCAACCTGCCATCGAATAAAATGATACTTTCTCAAACTATGTTTTGTTCTCTTATGAAAAGATAGATTTATTTCCAAGTATATTGCACCATGACTATCATTGTGTAAAGTACAATTCTCTTGTTATTTCCCCAGTTTATTCAAGAACTCTGTGAACTATATCAATTCTTTCGATAATTTCATTAACACCACATACTGAGCATCTGCTGTAGAAAATGCAACAATCTTTAGAAGTTTCAAAACCCAACTAAATGTGATATCAACCACTACAAACACATACCTAGTAGGAGAACAGCTGCTATCGACATCCTTTGACAAATCTGAATCAACAAAATCAATCAGTTTCAATTCACCTTTCTTGAAAATCAAATAAGCCTCAGATGTATCTGACATATATCCTAATATTCATTTATCCTAATATTCATTTCACTACTTCCCAATGTTGTTTGTACCTGCTCACAACTCCTACTCCATGGGCTAAGTCTAGCCTTGTACAAACCACAACATATTTTAGGCTCCCTACTCTCTGAAGAATATGGTGTCCTCTTCATATACTCTACTTCGACATTGGTTTTGGGATATTGCTCCTTGTTAAGTCTAAAGTGACTAGTCAAGAGAACTCTCACTCGTTTCGCATCCTGCATATTAAACCTACTCAAAACCTTCTTAATGTAATTCTTTTTATTAAGGCATAACATACCGGCCTTTTTACCCTAATCAATTTGAATATCAAGGATTATCTTTGCATTGCCGAGATCCTTCATGTCAAACCTTTCAGGCAACTACTCTTTCAATTTCTTAATAGATTGCATGTCAAGGTCTACAATCAATATACTATCAGCATATAACAAGAGAAACAAAATATTACTCTCTAAAATTTTGACGTAGCTACAATAATCTTGGTCACATCTCGAGAATCCAATTTCTTTTATGGACCCATCAAACTTTAAACCCCACTCTGTCTAGGCACTTGCTTCAAGCCATACAAACTTTTTTCTTAACTTGCACATGAGCTTTTCATCGCCCTATACTACGAACTCCTATGGTTGCACCATGTAGATTTTTTCATCAAAATCACCAAGAAGAAATGTTGTTTTTCATTGCCTCTATTTACTCTAAATGTAAGCCATCCAAAGCTACAAGACATAAAACTAAACGTATGGTATTTAGTTTAACATCTCATGAGAATATTTTGGTATAGTGAACACCCTCTTTCTGTTAAAACACTTTTACAACCAAACTTGCCTTATACGTTTGCTACCATCAATTTCATCCTTAGCCTGATAAACCATTTATTTCGAAGAACTTTTTTTCTATTTGGTTGAAGTACAAGTTGCCATGTATTATCTTGTATAGAAACATCATCTCATCCTCCATGGCCCACTTCCAATCACGAGCATCATCACTCTCCATAACCTCATTAAAATACTCTAGTTTACCTCCATCTGACAACAATAAAACCATGCAAGATGGGGAAGCGCTCTCTTTGCGGCTTTTCAAATGTAGAAGGTGGTATGTTCGGTTCATCATAGGAACCATCTTCCTCTAATTGAACACCACTACTCCTATTTGGTATAGGCATATCTTCATGCTCATCAACATCAGTTTGGGATTGAATATCTGTTGAGCTCTTTGCATCATTTATGTCTTTGTACTTCACCTTTTTATTGAATACTGACCTCTTTGCTACTCCATGCCTCTTCGGGATTGCCATTATCCAATGGGATAGATAGATCTCTACTGATCAAATAAGCTACAGTTTTAATTGTATTCGCCCAAAACTGCAGTGGCAAACCCACATGAAATCTCATGTATCTGGTCCTCTTATTGAGAGTTATATTCATACAAACTGCCAAACTATTCGACTAAGGAGTACATCTAATCGTCTTTTCCATATGAATGCCATTTTTAGTGCAATAATTCTTGAACTCAGTCAATTCATATTCACTCCCATTGTCATATTGTAAATACTTAAGTTTCAACTCTGTCTCATTTTTAGCCAAAACTTTCCATAATTTGAATTTATGAAAAGTATCAAACTTATTTTCAAAAAATAAATTCATACCTTCCTCATAAAATCATCGATGAAGGTCATGTAATAGTATGAACCTCCAAAAGATGCAAATGATGTTGGCCTCCAAAGGTCGATATGGACTAACTCCAATTTCTCCTTCTCCTATATTCTACATTGCCTTGCAAAACTTACTTTATGCTCCTTTCCATAAATATAGTTCTCAACTATGTCGAGATTTACTAATTTTATGCCCAGTAGCTTCTCTTTCTACCGAAGCACATCCATCCCTTTCTTACTCATATGACCCAACCTGCAATGCTCCAAATCAACATTGGAATCTATCTCTCCAACTGCTATCGCATTACGGCCGCGGTCTATCATAGAAAGAGTATCCGACTTTACACTATCAATTATTACCATAACTCTTATTTTGATCTTTCATATTCCATCCTTAAAGAATACCAAGTTACCCTTATCGTCAAGTTACCCAATTGATAGCCTCCTATTGAAGATTCCATAAGCCTCCTATTGAAGACTTGATTTTAATATCCCCCTTACCCATGATATCAAGGGGTTCATTATGGGCCAAATAAATCTTCCTATAATTTCCTTTCATGTAGCCTTCCACTATTTCTTTATTTGGATAAGAGTGAAAAGATGCGCTCAAATATAATACCTAGTTCTCAATGGGATTACTCACGCTCAATACAATAGCATCTTTAATCTTCTCAACTAGATTAGCCAATTGTCCACTATTGGTGCCATGGTTATCAACCTTCCTAGGTTATGGAAAATCTAACTAATAATGCTCCTATTTTTTGCAATTCCAAAAATCGGCTTACACGATGAAGAACATCCACTTCTAGACTTACTCCGTCTCTTATTATAGCCATTCTTATTTTTAGAATCAGATCTACCCCTATTGTCGGTCTATAGGGCAGACCCCAAACTAGTGCTTTTGTTCCTCACATGGACTTCATCATCTAAGACCAAGTCCCAAACATCATTCATCTTATTTTGCCCTCCCAGTAGAACCATTCCAAATGATGACAATTATATTCCAACTATCACGCAAAGAAAATTTGAATTTGAATTATTGAGCAGTTTGAATAAAGTTGGTGTTAAGAAGCCTAAACGTCTCAAAACTATTTGAAGATTTTATAAACAATTTGTACACAGGACAATCACGATTGTCATGATTGTCAATCAGCCTGCATCGCAATTGCCATCACAACTTTCCTAAGCAACTCGTTTTATATTATTTGTAATGAAAGCCATTAATCTAGTGGCAAAGTAAGTGGTTTTTCAATTACAACTCTAAGAGACATTACTTTTTGTTACTTAAATATAATGCATGAAACCTAGAGAAAGAAAAATTGCTGAAAATCCAAAAACAAGAGCATTTGACAAGAAAGAAAAAAAGTTTTCTTGTAAAGGGAAAGAGACATTATTGTGTTAGTGACTATTAATTGATATCAATATCACGCCTAAAATTAATACAAAATTTATATGTGATTTAAGCAAGAAAAGCAATCACGAAATAAGAGGATGCACAAGAACACAAGATTTTTTAACATGGTTCACCCAACTATGACTACAACTACAGTGTAACAAGCGTTATATTGATCACCCGGTGAGACAAGATCAAGGGTACACACTCAATTAATCTTTATACAACCTTGGAACAAGTCTCCAAATTGTTTCTCTCTCAAATCCTAGGTTTTCTATACGTTTACAATGTATTAGAAAAGTAGAAAAAACCAAAATAGGAAATAAATAGAAAGCCTATTGCGAAATCAGGTCCGCTGCTGATTGATCAATCAAAAAAAGGACTCTACTATTGATTTTGAAGCTTGATCGATCAAAATAGAGCTGCATGACCAATCGGAAATCTCTATCCAAAATTTGTGAGCGATCGACCACCCACAAGTCCTTCAATCGATCCGTAGATGTTGTAGCATCACA
>MKEJ01016420.1:0-10068 GCA_001753735.1 Embelia ribes
CTCTCTCTCTCTTTCTTGTTCTTTTGAAAAGGCATGGAGCGATCAGCTGAGAGTTGGTGCTTCGAGGAAGAAGAGTCCAGAATTTACCAATCTGCTGCTCAACAAGAATCATAACAAGAGACCAAAGCTTCCCAACACAGTCACCATCGATTCCATCTACGACAAGAACTTCCTCTCCTTCAATGGTGTTCTCCAAGTTGTTATCATCAATTCTTTTGCTCTTCCAGGTATACCAACACAACATTTCCCCCCTTCCTATTATAGCCCCATTATCGCTGCCTTCCTTTCGAATTTGTTGATTCAACTCTCGTAGTTATATGATTTCTTACTTTGAATTACACAGGGATGTTTCAGGTTTTAACATTCGACTCTTCAATCTTCAAGTGATTTTTTATGTTTATATCAAGCGTTACGTGTTTTTCACTTCTGATTGTTCTTATAATTGCAAGCTATTGGTACTTGGTAATTGCAATGATGTGCATCTTTCTTTCAGGTACAAATATCTTCATGCTAACCTTGGGAGATTTCTGGAGTTCTAACACCATTGATCTCTATCTCCACCGCAGGTATATTTTTCTCCTATTTTTTAAGCACTGGATGAATAGTTTGTGTTAGGTTGGCAAACAACCAACATTAGCAATCTCGTATGGAATTGCTCATAGCATATAAATTGGGATTTGAAGCCTATACCAATTTGTTGCGAGTTTGCAAATGCATGTAATGTGACTAAGATGGGTAACATATGATCTATTCAAGATATTATAACTTGGTGGAATCAAGTAATGGTATACTGAAGAAAGGAAGGGAGATTTTCCTCACAGGATGCTATCTCCGTCCTGCCTCTAGGGGATCTGGATATCCACGACTTTTACCAACAGAATATATTGTCATACTTTTGGACGAGGTAATACTCTTGGCATTTCTATGTCTCATACTCCTTTCCAGTTTATGTATCGAGATTGCATGTATTGAGTAAGCAATTGAGTTCTCCTTAAATTCTCATCTGAAACTTTTTTGATGCGATAACCTGGCAATCATTTGGTAAAGTGGAGCAATTAATTTTTAGCCATCACAGCATTCAAATATTTCTCTCAATGACTCTTGGATATCTGTACAAGGACACAAATCACTAGTCCTTTTGGCTCTTTGCAAGACATTTACCAATGATTTCTTAAAGTGGAATGTCTGGCTGTAAAAGCTTGGTTCCATATACTTTTTAGCTGTCCCTATTGTAATGTTTATATGACAGGATCAAGATGACGATGCAATGCTCCTTGGGGCACAATTTTGTGCAGACAATTTCTCTTCTATGTCCCTTGATGCTGTCAAACACGGAATTTCTTATTCACTTTATGCACGGTAAGATACAATCTCTTTTTAGTTCTAGGTATACGTAAGTATGTAACTAGCTTAGTCTGAATTCTCTTTTAGCCTTAGTGAATGTCAAAAGGGGGGAATAAGGAATAAAAACTTATCTGAACACAGACTAGAAATTTAAAAGGTCAAGGGTGTCAATTTACTGAAGCCAACCCGTATGAGCCTTGAAAAGTGATCAGCATGGATTTCTAGGTGGTGCCAAGTTTATCATATTACTATCCATAAGCTTCCTTTGTATGCTGAGGTGATATCTACTACTATAATACAAGAACAAGGTGTATTTCACAGTATCATTCCAAATTTCAGCCCCTCAATTAAATTGCACATTCCAGGTATATCTTTCCTAGTATCTTTAAGAAGATGAGAAATGTGCAGCATGGAAACCCTGGCCTGGCATCTTTGTATGGGAGAATGATTCATATGTAGTAGGTCCACACCATAGGTTGAAAAAAGAAACTGTAGCATAGACAAGCACATTGTGATTGGTTATGCCAATGAAAAGCAATATCCAAATCGCTAAATTTAGTCTTTAATAGTACAACTTTGAATGGATTAACCATAACACACATTGCATTCATGTTATTGTGCATGTAAACCACTCTTTGGATGATAATTCCTTGTTTCAAAATCCCTGCAGGGTTGAAGGCGTCGGATCACTTGAAACTGAGGGAAAATATGGTATTGTGCAGAGGAAGCAAATCAGTCTAGTTGATAATGATGGTGTAAGGTTACAATTTATATTGTGGGGTGAGCAGGTTATTCTTGCCAATCTTTTTAGGTAAGACATTATAAATGTTGTTCATCTGGTGTTATATGCATGCAACTTATACATTTGGTTGTTGTTTACCTTAAACCATCTTTACAGTGTGGGAAGTATGCTTGCTCTTGATAGACCATTTGTAGCTACTTCAGTCAATGCTCCTGCTGAAACAAGTGAAACTATTTGCCTTGAATATGGGAGCGAAACACAGTTATATTTGGTGCCTTTCATACATCATGAAGAGCAAGTAAGCTAGAGTAATTTGTTGGATGGAACCTTGTTTATGGATAGAGAAGCTGACTTTGTTTTTCCTTAGGTATCGGTTGCAATAACCCAAAGTCGGTGTCAAGGATCAAAAATGATGAGTGCATTAGATCCCAGTCAAGGATTTAAAGTTTCTCAAGTTACCTTGCCTCGTGATTCGCAAGGGTCTATCAACTTCAGTAATTATCCATTTCGAGTGAGTCACGTACTTTATTTAAAACTTTCTTTAGTTAGACACAAGTTCTTGAGTATTTTAGTAAAATGTTTTGCCCCCTGATAGAACACCATAAGCTTGAAAGTGTTGCAGACATTTATCATGGATCTTCATGACAAGATGACCGGCGTTACCCTATATGGTGTTGTTAAGGACATTGTTCACGAAATTGATGATGTAGACAACTTCTTTTCCTTGAAGATTGAAGATGCAACTGGCACAATTTGGGCAAATCTGCACTTCACCAAAGCTTGGTAGTGAGAGCTATAATTTTACCTGTCATTAAGTAACTTCTAGTCCTTTCGATGGGTCAATCCTAACCTTCTGAGTTGTCTTAATGTTTCAGGTCATTGGGTAGAGTAGGCTTTGGCCACAGTGTGTATATACGTGGCTTGACTTGTTCTTTGTCAAGAAAAGAAGGGTAAAAACAGCTTTTTCTACCACGGTCTCAAGTTACTGCAAAATGATGAAGATATTACAAAGTTTCAATCAACTAAGGCATTCTTTACAACCATATGGGATCTTCCTGAGATAGATGCTCACCAATATTTTCAAATACTAATACATCATACCATGCTTTCTGATCTCATTTTGCACACAGATATTTCATTTTGGATCTGATCTTTTTTGGTAGGCTTGAAGTCTCGTGGTTTGAGAAAGATGTTGGAGTTGGAACTTCATTCGTTAACCTTAGTTGTTTGCCAGCTCTGCTGAATTCAGATTGTCTGCACAAAGTATCATACCTTTCTCATTTATCTAGCAAATCCACTAGGAGCACACGGGTATACTCTTTTCTGAAATATGGTGTCAGTTCATTGTAGATTTCCTTTTCTTCTACTTTCGTATTCTTTGCTGTCGTATATTTGTATTACACTGTCAGTCACACTAGGGAACATGAATTATATTGCAACAAAGAGATGTATCACATGTTTTAATGATACTATCCTCACTTCTCTAATGTGGCCTCTCTTCTGTTGTATCTAATTTTATTTGTTGCTCTTCAGATATGCCGAATTTGGCTGGACCAAATAGAACATTGTCATGTAAATACAAGGCTTTGTCATGTCCTTTGTGGGCATTTTGTTAGCAAAGCACCCAGTAGTATCGTCAAGTGCAACTTCTGTCAGTGTAATTGCAATGTGGCTGAAATAATCTCCAGTTTCCACTTGAGAATAACTATTGCAGATGATACTGCAAAAGTTTCTGCATGGTGTGCTGGCCAGACTGCAACAGAATTGCTTCAAATCTCTCCTGAAGATTTTTGTGGACTTCCTGAGGTAATACATATTACTTACATTTTCCCATTAATTTAAAACTTTGGTTACTTTGGGTGCAAGGATTTTGTCCAAGAAAAATTAACGAATAGAAAATGATTCTCCATACAGGGACAATTACTTCATTTTTTTCATGTTTCAACTTGGCTGTATAAATTGTCAGTATTCTTCGGCCAAATCCAATAAAACATGTTAATATCTACACTCTTTGCTGTCACTATAAACTTTTAATTAGAACTTGATTGACTTGTTATTCTGAGCGATGAATTCTCAATTGTGTAACCATTTTTGGCCCGGTTTATTCCAGGAAGAACAAATCATGTATCCATCTTCACTTGAGAATGAGAAGTTTATTGTTGCACTCGTGAACTGCAAGGGGCAAGGATATGGAGTGAATGATATCCTAGCAGAAGAGCACGGTGGAGCAACATGGGAAATCACCCGAGCTCTCAAATGTGAATAAATCGTGTTGGGACTGGTAATAAGTTACCCACTGTGTTGACTTGATGGTATTTTGCAGAGCTAAAATCATGGGAACTGTAATGTGCAAAAGCATAAAAGCTGCTTTTGTGCATGTAATGTAATAATTATATGATCACAAGTCACAACTCATTAAAAATGGATTTTAACTAGACATTTTGGGTATAGCTTTTGGTGCCAGTATAATACTGCCAACACAACACATGCTGTGCCACTCCCTTTTTTCTGCCAAGACTTTGTGTTGATAATGTACGTGCTGGAGAAAATTAAAGTTCGTGTTTGGAAGTCTGGATCCAGATAACATTGTGTGCTGTTATATTGGTTTCTAAGTTCGAACATCACCGGGTATGATTACGGTTAGATTTGTACTCAGTTATTAAGGCACATACATCTTGATGAATTACTCCCCACCGGCATTAATTTCATGATTGTAGTCCATTCAAATGCATATCAGTATATGCAAGTATATCATGCATACATCCTGACAGTAACAATAAATAGATTCTACTGGAGGAAAAGAGAGACCAACTGTTTTTAGGTTGTTCCAAATATTATTGGCACAAACGGTATTAACAAGAGAAGGAGCCAGATATTACAAAATTACTCTTGTAAGGTAGAAAACTCAATATAGATTCTCAAATAGATAAGTAGATGTGCTTTAACCACTAGCATCATGCGTTCATGCTCAGGATCCATCCATGAAAACAGCACCATAACCACTAGCCTTGATGAATTTCTTCAGCAAGAGCAAAACAATCGTAATGGTAAGACCAACAGCAGCCCAAGTGAACAGGCGATCATCAGCCCCTCTCTGAATCCTCAGGCCTGCCAGCTGCTCACTTGAGTGTGCCGCTTGACCCTGCCTTTCGGGTCTGGGATTTGCATGTACTGGAGCCTCTTGAATTTCTTCAACAACTCTATCACTGACCTCTGGATTTTCACTACCTTCCACGGCGGCAATGGCAACACCCTCTTGAATGCCCTGGTTAGTTTCTTCTTCTTTGTTAGTAGAAATGTCTTCAGAAGCTGACTGCGAGGGATTGAGCTCAGGAATTGGGGGTACCTTACTAAGCATATATTCATGGATCTGTGCATTGAAAATGCATGTTAGAAAATGATGATAATACAGCATGTCAAGGCTATAAGTAAAAAGGGTATTTGAGCCATAATAGACCTCGTCGATTAGTTTTTGCCGCTCCGGAGTACCAAACTGAGGTGCAGCCTCGCGAGATTTGATGGCCAGAATACGCCTTTCTTCTTTCTTATAGTCTAACGAGCCCAATGCACCGTTAGGATTGGTGGGCATGAATGCAATTAGAGCTACCAGAGCAGTCCGAACTGCAACATGCATCCCCAATTAATAATCATTATGGAAATTAGACAATATGAAACTACCAATATGCAACACGAGTCAACTGGAGATAGATAACTGGCCATTAGTACACTAGGCTTACCACTCCAGGATGGCTGCCAATGCTCGGGATGATGATTTGATATGCTCAAACATATCTTGGTTTGAGTTTCAAAACGACCATTTGGCTGAAACAGGGGAATGGAAACTAATTGAGTTATCAACAATCAATATATAAAAATTAAAACTAATCCCTCTCGATCCAACAAAAAAAAAAAATGTGACTGCAGGGATGATATAACAGTAATGGGAAAAAGTAGCTAGGGATGAAAACATACAGTCAAGAGCATAAAAGAGGGTGGCTTGAAGGGGTATTCAGCTGGCAACTGAATTCGCCCGTGATAGATGCCTCCCTCAAACTCAGAATCGCTTGGCCCCCTTATTGCAAATTGCCATTCAAATATATTCTCCTGAATGAATCAAAGACAGAGGTACAGCTCAGTTATATATCATATAGAAATGAGCAAATGAAAGCAGCTAAAAGCGAAAACACAAGGGGGGAAACTAGGAAACTGATACAGATCGCTAAGAAACATATTCCAAGGGCAGTCTCGCCAGTCACTCTACAGGGCTTCCATCCTAAATTTTACAAATAAAATTTTAGAGAACTCTTATACCATTGTAATATAACTAATACATTCAATTCGGTAAAAGAAAGCTTTTGCGACATAATAATCATTTAGAACAGGGGGAACTCTTCATCCCCAACAGTAGTATTTTTTTATTTTAGGAGGTCTTGACTTGTGTATGTCATTCCCTATACTCCAACCTCCATTATTAAATTTAGCACTATAGGGATCAACATTTAGGGAGTGAAAATAGAAACACTGGTGGTAACACACGACGACTCCATTTGGTGCAAATATTCCTTGTGGAAAAATGTGATGCATTCAAGTATAACATGTTTTTTTTTCTTTTTTCTGTAAAAAATTAAAAAAAATCCATTCACCAAACGCATGCACCATAATTGAATTAACAGGAGGGATTAATAAAATCAAATAAAAACGTGAGTAGAGGAACAATCAATTGGCAATAATAATCGAACAATTAACTGTAAACACGATGAGTGTGCAAGTAAATTGGCGATGAATAAATGATGAGAAATCATAGATGTTAAGTTAAATCCAAAATTCTACAAACAAAACCCGATGCGATACGTAGAGAGAGAGAGAGAGAGAGAGAGAGAGACCTCGAGAGGGAGGCTCGTGAAATCGAGAGAGGGATTCGATTGCATCTCCTTAAGCTCCTGCAAAATCCTCTTCACCCCTGGATTCTTCTTATTGTACCTCCCGCTACTATTGCTATTGCTATCCTCCCCCAACGACGACGCCATTTTTATTATCTTCAAATATGGATTTCTATATATATATATGTATGTATTTCTAAGCGTTGTAATAGCCGGCCTTTCTACAGATCGAAATTGGCTTTCTGCGATGCGATAGAAAATGTTGTTACACAGAGAGAGAGAGAGGGGGGGGGGGGGCCCCCCAAGAAGCAGCAGGCCTTTTAAAATGGAAATGACACGTCACTCACACGCGAAATTCCTGACGTGTCCTTTTCTAATTGGCTCTCTCCAAACGAAGAAGAGTAAGATTTTTAATTTGTTTTTTTTTACGTGGGCTCATCTAGCCCAAATAAATGCTTTATCCCAGAACTTGCCCAACCCAAAAGAGGCCCGATCGGGCAAATCTGGAATATGCACCCAACAAAGCCTGATCAAGCAATTGATTGGAAATTACTCCTGATCGATCGTTAAGGTCTGGTGCTAAAAGAATTTCCCTAAAACAGGGCATTACACCTCAAGGTTGTATGCCCATACATTTGTGTTACGAAGAACACCAGCTTCGGTTCGGGTTCGAGTTCGGGTTCGGGTTCGGAATATCTCCAAATCCTCATATTGTTATTTTAATCCCTTTACTTTTCCCCTTTGTTACTTTTGTTTCGATTTATGAAGGACTAATTTGGGCCAAAGCAGATCCAAATTAAAAATGAAAACAAACTTGCAGCCACATTCTACTATTTTGATTTATAACTGTAGTTGTAGTTGTTTTCTTCTTCTTCTTCTTTATTATTATTATTATTATTATTATTAGTACTATTATTTATATTTATTTTTTGAAGGGTATACTGTTGTTTTTAGCATTTGTACTTGGTTTCCTTATACGGTGCTATACTAATCAATGGGTACCACGCACACTGTTTCATAAATATTTATATTTGGAGAATCCGACAAAATACATTGGCTAAAATCTAATTTGCCCATATTATTTGGGTTTCATTTCAATTTACCTTATATCTTTTCATATGTTTCAAATTACACTCTATCATTTACAGTCTCGATTTAGTTTGCCCCTAATTATTCAAGTTATTGTAATTTATTACCTATACTTTGACTCATTTCAATTTGTCCCTATCTTTTTGTATTATTTAGCTTGCACTTATAATTATTGTGTTTCATTAGGAAAGTATAATAAGTTATTGAAATAGCAGTTATAAGTGGTGGCAAAAATATTATTTATAGGTCATATAATCTTTTTAATGTATTTTTTTCAATAATATTTAGTAAATTTATCTCAATAATTACTAATTTATAAAAAAATAAAAAAGATATATATTAAAAAGATCATCTCCCTCTCAACTAAACCACTTACATGCTAAAAACAATTATGACAAATTTTAAGTTGTCATTTCAATAAGTTATCATTGATTAAAGTTAAATATATTAATGATAGATGACAAATTAAAACAAGACAAAAAAATTTGGGTAAATTAGAAAGAGTCTAAAAGTATAAGGAGTAAATGTCAACAAATTAAAATTAAGGAGGTAAATTGAAACAAGATTGAAAATAATAGGGGGTAATTTGAAATAAATGAAAGAATGGGAAATAAACTAAAATAAAAACCAAAGAATAGAGGGCAAATTGAAGATAAAACATTGTAGGTAACATGGAAAGAGTAAATTATATCAATCACCCTTAATATTTTCTCAATTACAAGTACCTTGCAACAATACTATGAAACTATACTCACTTCCATTGGCAGATCGAATATGAAACCTACAAGGGTGGCAACGAGCCAAACTCGAGCTCAACTCGATTTGAAATAGCACTACTTGAGTTTGAGTTCAACTCGAATTTAAATCTACATCAAGACTAGAATTTGACTCGATTGAACATGTAAAGACTCGAGCTCAACTTGAAGTCGATTTGGATATTCGATTTATTTTATTTTGATAAATAAATATTATTTATTTACATATATTTCTATTTTTGTATCAATATAAATGTGCATTTATTTTATATGTATTTTACTCAAGCTATTTGTGAACGAGCTCAAACGAGCCGAGTGTCTTGATACTGGAACTCGACTTGGTTAGTACTCGAGCTCAAGTTGAGAATTCTCAATTATTCGATTTGAACTCAAATTACTCGTTAAAAACTCAACTCAGATCCACCCTTAGAAAAGGGATAGGGAGGGGCACATTTCCTAATCTCCGAAATTTCAAAACAAATTATATATAAAGTTTTAATTCACGAAATAGGCCCATTAATAATTATGGTATCTTAGTTGTCTTTTGCCACTTTATCATAATATATACTTTATCAATAACAACTTTGTTACCCTAATATTTTAAAATTAAATTAAATTAATTTTTTAATAATTATAAAAATTGTGAAAATTATATAATTCTTCTATTATTATTATACTAATATTATTTGTTGAGTGTATACAATATTTTAAAATAATTTTATATCAAGTGTGAAAGAGATAAAAAATTAGCATTTCGAGGCAAGAGTTACACTTCCGTAAAAACAAATTGAAAAACATTTGAGGTATTTTCTCTGTACTAGATGGGCGCCCGACGGGTTATCTGCCGATGGACTGGCATCGGATACCCTACTCAGGGTTGAACAACATTAGAAAATGCAGATTTTCACCTTTCAATTATTTATGAATCTTGTCAAAAAATTTGCAATATTTTTTAACAGCTATGTCTGCTTCAAATCATATAAATATCACTTCTATACACTTTTTAAGACCTAAGAAATGAACTAGCTATAATCATTCAAGTGAGAAAAGTTAAAAAGTCAAGTTCAAAAAGCCAAAAGCTCAAGCCCTATTTCTAAATCTTATTCAACTTTGTTATCAGGTTGTAAAGGTTGTTTTTTAGTGAAATCTCATACGAAACTTTGTTATAATCTTAGAAAGTAAGTGTAAACTTCCAAATTTTGTTATTGAGTAAGTTTTGGGTAGTTTGAGAATGATTGTGCTCTTGTTGTGAGTACAA
>MKEJ01016422.1:341-12646 GCA_001753735.1 Embelia ribes
TCTCCAGTTAAACTTTTCTTTTTAATATCCGGAGAATATGTAGTTAAAACTTTAAAGTAAATACGGTAGATTAAAGCAATAGGCTTAGTTCCTGATTTAAAATTATAACCTTTTGCTAAAATTCCAACATTCAAGGTATCTAAAACATTTTGATCCTTCATAGCTACAGTCTTTCAAAGGTGAAGCGATGAAAAATTCCACCAATAATAATAATGCTCTTAAATATAATTCCTCCACCCACAAAATGAACCCCGAAGCTTTATTTAGCTCATTAAGCTTTTTTTTCTGCTTGTTTTTGGAAGCTTTACTAATACAGTAACTTTTTGTTTGGATAATAAAATACAGCATCATCACCATAAATTCCATTTCTTGACTTCCAGCGTAGGAGAACGATGAGTGATTTTCACAAATGGTCCCATAGTTTCAACTAAATTTCTATTTGGTTCCCATAGTTTCAATTGAAACACTTTATACCAAGTTTTGATGTGTGATATGATTGACCCTGTGTTGGTGGACTGTTTGCTAATCAATGATAGAACAATATGGATTGCAAGTGGCTATATACTCTATCAGTCTCTAGCTGTATTCAATTTGATTCCAAGCCACACGATTTATGCTGACAGGTCAAGGAGCTGAGAACAAAATATGCATATGGATGTGATTTCTTTTCTAATTTTGGGGCTTTTATTTATTATCATAGGATCAAAAATATGTAGATCCTATGATTAGGAAATAATTTGCATAGAGTACTTGGTTAATTTTGTCGTACAATAGTTTGTTCCGACCGTTTAAGTAGTTCAGGAATTATTTGTCATTTTCTTCCTATTCTAATTAAATTTGAATTAGTTTTTTATTTTTTCTAGATTGAGCAGGAAATGTTGGATATAATTATATAACTGTATTTTGTGAGTTTAGATATCTAACAATAGTACACGGAAGATTCTCTTCGGCAATAAAACTTGTGATTATTCTACTGAGAATGCGATCGCCTAATGTGTTTTTGTGTATATCTAGCTAATACGTTAATTTTCCTTATCATACCTCTTGTATTAGGCTAGTTTATATTATTGCCTGGACGAATGTCGTTGTTTAACTTCACTGTAATTATTTTGGTATTAATACATCGAAACTTTCAAAAAAAAAAAACATTATTTTACAACATAAAAGTTAATTAAAACAAACATGATGGATATGTAGTGGTGTCGGTCATAATCGCCGTAATGATATTTTGGCTTGGTATCTAAACTATGTGATGTATAATTATTAAGTAAAGATATTCATACAAATTATTTTTACTAATTACTTATACTAATTTGTATTTGGTGGTTCATAATTAACCATATCATCATATTGTTATGAAAGAGAGAAAGTACGTGGTCATGTGGCTAATTATATACCATACAATTCAAATTGGTACAAGTAATTGATACAAATAGTTGATATAAATATTATTACTCGTAATTATTACACGCGTTGTAAGTAAGTAGATGCATACGCAGTTTAAATAGTGCACTCGCCCGATGCCTACAAAATTACTAAACACAATTTAGTATAGATTTTTTGTTTAGTGTATGTAATAATCTTACTATTTTTTTGTTTAGTGGATGGGTTGGCCTACAGTTAACATTGAATATGGTGTGTTATAATATATTTATATTTGATATTATTCATTTATATTTGTAGAAGAATATTATATTTTTTAGTTATAAATTTGATTTGATTTGATTAAATTAAATATTACTATATATTTTTTATTTGATATTACTTACTTTCGTTGTGCAAGATAGATCTTATTTTACTCTTTATAATATCAATAAAAATTATCTCTCTACTCTTTATTATGCCATAACTATATATAATTTGTCTTTCTACTATTTTTATAATAAAATCAATAATACTTCTCTTTCTTTTTTTTTTTTTTCCTATAAATCATATTCACTTCTCACTAAAAAATCTAAAAGTGGAGAGAAAAATAGTTTAGTAATTCATTATACCATTTAAATCCTAATATTGGATATACTTTGATACTCCTGGATCAAATTCGAGAGCTCAATAAGGGCAAATAAGCTAGTGGAGTCAAATCAACAAATAATTCTTAAATAAATTTAGTTTGATTCTGTCATCATATTAAAATTTGCACACTTTATACTAAAAGATCCAATATTAAAAAGGAAATAGTCATGATATATGTAATTCATTATATCATTTAAATATGAATGTGAGATACGTTTTAACATGGTATGCTATATATTTTTTTTTAACACGTGGAGGTGTCTTGGGTGTAGTGTTGAAACAAATTTGAAAAGATAGGAAACAAAATAGGAACCCTGCTAGCACGAGCGCACCGTAAAAATAATTTTTGTTAATTTATTTATTTAGCTGAGTTCATGTCATAATAATTTATATCATTTTTTTTATATCATTAGATAATTTGGTCTAGGGTTAACGGTAAATTCGGTGCGGCAGATCTTTTTCATAACACGTGGCGGTGTCTCCTTTGTTGTGTTGAAACGGATTTGCTGTAGAAGTAATCAGAATAGGAGTTCTGTTAGGTTCAGTTGGACTTGAGTTTACTTTCATCCGAATTTCTATTTTTAGACCCTAAATTTTGATTAATTCCCCTAAAGTGTTTGTACATTTCCATCCTCTTTTGTTTTTAAAAAGATTAAATGGGAGGGGAATTTGAACCCACGACCTCTTATTTGAGGATGATTTTTGATCCACTGAATTAGTCCAACTTAATTTTTAGAATTTTGTGTGCCGTATAAAATGTGTATTTACCTTTTTCCTATTTGACATTCGAATTTACTACAGCAGGGGAGTTCGACATTATTTTTTGAATTTGCTTCTACTTTTATTTTTTGTAACTTGTAACCTGATGTGTTTCATAGACTCTACAACACTTGTTTTAATAATCTGCTACTGTTTTTTAAATATAATTTTAGAATCAATCTAAGGGATACTTTAAAAAGTTGCTTATATATTTTTTTCCAATTAATTGTCATTATAATCTCAATTATGCATACTTTTGTATTTTAACAACAAAAATTATAGCTTTATCAAACATTGTACCACTTATTAAAAAAATTATTTACTAAGTATTATGATTATACCAATTTTTAAAATTAGCTTTAAAAATTAAATTTAAGAAATAAATTTTAAAAAACACCAAGATTCCCAAACTCGGCCTCAGCCTATATTTTGGTATTAAGTTTTGGAAGCACCTTCTATTTTCTTACCAATTAAAAACAAAGAGATTTGTACGAAAAAGAAAATGTTGTTTCTGTTTTTTATGAAGTGCTTTTAAATGTAGTTTCTACTTTTCCCAACAAGTTACAAGAATACCCCTCAATATTCTAATTACGTTTCCAATATATTTTTATTTTTTGTCTTTTAAAATAAAAACAATTACCAAGAATTACACTGTAAAAACAAAATATAAAATTATATTTACCACGCATTAATATGCATCCAAAATTGACTTTTAAAAACATATTTGAAAAATAAAGTTTGAAAAGTATATCGCATAAACGTGGCAAGCGTGGTACTTTAATCAACAGGTAATTATAAAAAATACCCCCAAGGTTTGATCATTTATCAATTTAGGCATACAAATTTAGTTTTTCTAAATTTCATCCCTAGGGTATCAATAACCATCAACAAGGTCCTCATGGACTGCCCTCTCCTTTTTAGGGATAAAGCATATAAATATAACAATGTTTATTTTAATGAATTGATGTTATGTTAAACTTAATTTAATTAATAAAATATCATTGATTAAATTGCATGTCTAAACATTGGTTATGATTTAAATTTTGTGAACAATAAATATTAAACCTAGAATAAGTTTATTCACTATTTATTACACTAGAAATATTTATTCATCACGTGCATATCTATTGAGTTTTCATTTAGTGAATTTAATTGATTTTTGCCTCTGATTAATTATTTTTTTTAAGTTACTAACACAATTATTTTACAATTATTATATGTTTATATAGAATAAATATACAGAATTTTTATTATGCTATGAAAAAAAGTTTTATCTATTTCTTTGACTCTAAAATTTAATTGACTTAATTTTAGCAACTAATATAAGTGGCATGATAAAACGAGTAGAGGATGTTAGACCAAGATATATGTTGTAATTCAATAAATGATATTTTACAAAAATGGATTGTTGGATCTTGTTTTTTTTTTTTTTTTTTTTTCTTTTCTTTTCTTTTGAAAATATAAAGACACGCAAAAGGTGCGAAACCAACCATGGGACGCTGTGCAAACAAAAATCTAATTCAGTAAATTAGATTATTGCTTGATTAATTTATAATTAATATATATTATATCATGTATCAATGTTAAATTAGTTATAGTTACTAATTTATATACATTAAGTACAAATATACATACATAAGTACACATGTATATATATGTTAGGGAATTTAATTCCAAGTGTAAGATTTATAATTTTTCCTCTCATTAGTTTTTATTGACTTTAAAGTGAGTCTCTAATACAAGGATAAAATGGTTGAAATTGTGGCAAAAGGACCCATTTGATTAAAATCGACAAAAGATCAAATATTGATTGTATTTTTTATAATTGCCCTTTAATCGAGCGTGCGATTTTGCATTGATTGATTGGCATGGAGTTCTTCTTCTTTGTTTTTAACCATATATAATACTTCCCTCCATCCTCCCAATTTAATGGTTTCGTTTCTCCTTTTCACACAGATTAAGAAGTTACGATTAATACTATTAAAATCAAAAATATTTTTATTTTCTTTACAAATATACCCCTAATTAATAGTAGTACCATGAATATTGAGTTCAAAATATTGTATTTGAAAATATTTTTATAGTGTGCAAATATATTGAAAGTGGTATAAAATTTTGAATGACTCTTTGTCTACTTTAGTCAATGCACAACCTCCTAAAAAAATACCAAATGAGACTACTACATTTTTTATGCAAAGAATAAAAAAATATGACATTAAATAGGGGCATTTTAGTAAATTAACTTTTCAACTAAATTCTCAAGAGGGAAATAAGATTATACTTTGGGACGAAAAAAAAAAAAACAAAAAAACAGAGCCATTAAATTGGGATGGAGATAGTTATACATATCAATTCATGATTTGATATTTAGGAGAGACTAACAATATTAAAATTAATAGATAATCTCTCTCATACGAATAAGCAGTCTATTTCTTGCATGTCAATTGATTAGTGGTTGTTTGTAAAAGTTTTATGCATGCTTATATCTATAAAATCTAAATCCCTATATATATATATAGCATATATATATATATATATTGTGTTTTTTTGTTATGTGAAAAATAGAAAATAAAAAAGGGGAGCATTGGTCCGTATTCCCAACCAAATAATCGGCACTGTTCTTCTGACTCTAGTCTCGGGTTAGGTATGGCATCTGACTCGACCCTAGTTAATTTCTATTCGCACTACGTAACCAGACAAAGACATGACATATGGATTTTCCTTTCTTTTTCCTTTATTCTTATCACAACATAAATTTTACCAGAAGTAATAGGCAAATTATAACCAAAAATATTATCTGCATTAGATATCAAAAGAGTTGAACATGGCTCAAACTAACTTAGGCAGGATAACTTTTGTCATATCATTAATATATTACTTGATACTCTTGCTTATTAAAATAAAATTTAAAATTTAGCGATTGGAACATATACCGTTAAATAAATAAATATATATCAGTCTATATGTCATTGATATGCAGAAATTGATTTAAACCGTTGAGATTGGACAATCTGACCACTTGCAACTGCCTATAGCATTTGTCCAACTCTGAATTTCATATAAAACACGTAATATATATACACACACTTAGATACAGATAGAAACGTTAACATTTATACTTAATGCATATGAAATAGATAGACTTGAACGTGAGAAATCATAGGAATTATCTCACGGAACCTGCTATTCTGACACTCTATATGTATTACTTGTTGAAATTCAACAGAAAAAATTAAAAATTTTATAAAGAAATTTATTTTTTAACATATTTTTTAAGAGTAATTCGTACGCCAAATACAATATAATTTTTCATTATGTATATTTTGCCAATATATTAAAATTTATAACGTTTTCCACCGTCCAGATCGTACGAGGTAGCGTTGAAAACCCCGAATTCCTTGAATGTGGTCACTCTGCTGCATATATGCTAACCTATATATATATATATATATATGAAAATGAAATGAAATGAATAAACAAAGAAATAAAGACACGTTTAGTTTGATGCTCCGCGTGAAAATAACGTGTTGTATTTTATTTGGTGGGACACGTTTGCTCTAACACTTTGGCACGTGATAAACCACCCCAAAACCTTTTCTATTGGTGTTGCTTTCTCTATCATCAGATTAATTATATATATAATATATATATGTCCGTGATAAACACCTTTTTATATAAGTTATTATATATGTATATGTATATATATATATATTGTATTTTGTTCAGGTGAAGCTCCCCTTCACTTTCGTGTTACATGACCACTGCTGAAGTGTTTTTACCAAAATAAAATATTTTTTTTTACTTTTACGAGTAGCTGTATACATGTTTTGTACGTAATTTATAAATTTAAATTTTATTTTATTTTTTAATTTTATTCCTATTAATAGATTATAGTGATAAGCTTTGAATATTTAATTTAAAATATTACTTATTTTATTTACAATTAAGGCCAAATAGTGATTTTTTAATTAATGTGTTATAACTTAAAATGATAATTAAAAAATAATAGAGGGAGTACTATTTAACAAATATTGTGTACTAACAAAAGAGTAAAAAATAAAATTGTTTCGAATAATTTTTAATAAAAATATAAGTGTTATAATTATCATTTATAGAAATTTTAAATATGTATCATATAGAAATTCGATATATATCCTTGAACTCTTGGCACTAATTTGTATTCTTGAGAGTTAATATGATAATTAAATATTTTGTTAAGTTTGGTAGTTGTGTAATAATTGTAAATTATAATTTTTTATATTTTAATATTTTTATTTTAAATTGCTTATATTTTATTTTTTGATAATTATCAATATAAATATTTCAAGATGGAGTATTATATTTTAACAAAAAATATACAACTTAAATTTAATTAATTTATAATTTTGGGCATAATGATTTTTATTTTAAATAAACAAGATGAAGGGTAAATTTGGAATAAAAATTATAATAAAGATTTTATAGAGTTGATATTTTTAAAAAGTAGTTAGATTAATTTGATTAATTGCTATGACAAAATATACTTATTTATATGGTGGATAAGCCATCTTGTAGAAGCTAATAATATAAAAGACATAAGTATAAAGTGAAAATATAAAAGAGATAGCCAAAGGTTTGACGTGGTCAATTTTGTTTACAATTCTACAAGTACAATGAAAGAAGAGAATTCCATTTATAATGAGTGATTGCATATGTTTTATTTTTCAAAAATAGCATAATCTCTTTGATTATTAGTTTTAGTTTTGAATATTTAATACCCAAATGAAAGAAGCTCCATAATTCCGGAACACAAAATTTACAGAGTTTAATTTTATACTTCCGAACTTCGGAAACGTTCTATTTTCTTGCCTTTTCTTTCCTAGTCTATATATCTTCTTGATTTAGAAAATTCATTACATACAATTTAGTACCGAGCTAAGTTTTCACAGTAAAAAGTTTGAAAGCGTTATTTGTAGAACAAGCTTTTTGAAATAATTACAAATGTACGAAAATAGGAAAAAGTCAAAAGCCTTTAGTAGGCTTTTTGAAATATATATATATATATATAGATAGATAGATATAGATATTGTAAAAGTCAAAAATAGCTCGTCAGGTACTCGTGTATTAATTTTTCGGTCCAAGCTTATTTTATTTAGTTCTTGGCTACGGAAACATTTTCCCCACCTTTATACTCGAAGTAGAGGTATGACCACAAATAAACGTGTACTAGCTTTGTACCCATGCTTCTATAGTTAGTCAAATCTCTTCCTTCGACGTTCACCTCAAAAATATTATAAGTAGTTCACACGATCATGTAATCAACGAATAAGATTTTATCGTATAAATTTTAGTTCAATTTAGTACTTTATAAAAATTAAAATAAAGCCTCAATTTCTTAATTCGAGTTGCGACGGTTCTCTTGCTCCACAAATTTGTGGGTCTATTTGTGGATATGGCAGATGAGAATACCCTCCACAGATTTCCCATAAAATGTTATGCATGTTATAAAGTGACAAATTTTCCATTAAAAAGGAAAAAGATAAATCAATGGAAGTGGAAGACACAAAGTTTAAAGGAGCAAATTATTGTCCATTAAAAAGAATATTTTCATACCATACAAACAAAATACAAGTAGGTCCCATATGAGAAAAAAGGGTCCTCCGTTTAGTTGATGCACTTATATAATATGGACTTATTGGCACATCTAGGACACTAAAGCAATAAAATGACGACCACATGGATGAGCTATTTCAATAGAAAAAGAGAAATAAACTGACAAATTCATGATAATAATTAAAGTATTTATTTTTTTATTTAATTTTTGCATCTCACTTTTGAAAAAATGAAAACTCTTATCTCTTATAGAAAATACACATGTTAGAAATTGTTCACATTAGCCTTTCCATTAAATTTGTAAAAAATTATTACAATAACAATATATCCTATAATAGCATCTAAAAATCTGTTTTTCCAAATTTTAACTAGGATTCCATAATTTTTGAGGAAAAATTTAATTTTTTAATAGAAAAATTATGAATAATAGATTTTTCCATTCATAAATTCACGGAAGTATTTCTGAAATTTTTTTACAAACTGAAAATTTAAAATTACTGTTATGACACATTTTTCTTTTCTAATTTCTTAAATAAGAAATCAAATGCAGAGAAAGTTTGCTTTACAAAGACCGGTGGGAATGCTTTAAGTTATGGAAAATGGCTCACCTAATGTGTAGATAAGTATTACCTAAGAGTGTATTGGGTGGAATTTGTTTACTTTATTATTGTCCATAAACAATGATTAAAAGAACCAAGCAATTATCCTACTCTTCTTTTATTATAACCTTAAGAATATCAGATTAGAATCACAGTTTTAAGAGATATAGTCAAGAAAGCAAGCATTGTGAGTTTAGGCTAACATATTATTGAAAACAAATCGCCCAAATAAAAAATATGGAATGACCTAAATTAAATTCCACCTCAGTGACTAAATTAACGAATCACTCAGTAAAAACACATTATTTGTATCCTAAATAATATGAAGTGCATCCAGAATGAAACTATTAGTTTGTTAAGGGAATATTAAGCACCCCATAATTTTTAGTGTCACAATTTTTAGTATAAATTTTTATTATTTTGTAATTATAATATTAATTTTTTTAGTGTAATTTTTTTATATAATTTGTCACCCCCATAAATTTTATACTTATATACCTTGATTAGTGCACCCTATATTAATATTCTACTTTTGTAAGAGTGTTTGCACAATACTATCTTAACATATTATTTAAAATATAGAACCAAATATCTTTATTTTCATTTTACAGAATCTCTATTTATCATACTCTATATCATATTATAATGTTATACTACTAAAATATAAAACCAAATTGCCATGTTCTCTATAATGTTATACTATTATTTTCTTTATCTTTCATGATTCTTTATTTAAAATTTGATATGTATAAGTACATATTCTAAGATGATAATATTGTTCTTCATAAAATATATTATTACATATCTAATTATTCATATTTTAATTTATATTTATAGTATTTATATACTTTTCTCATATTTAAAAATAAAAAAAATATTTTTAAAATTTTATTTATATTAAATTTATATTATTTAATTTATATTTATTATCATAATTAGTTTTAACTACTAAATCTATAAATTTGATATTGTATAATTTTGATAGAATTTTTTTTAACTACACACTATAAATGCTAATCTTATTCATTAGCAATAGATATTACATATTATTATACTCAAAATTCTAACTTGGATTTGATAATTAATTTTAAATATGGAATTGAAGTTTAATTTATTTTTATTACTGAGTATTTTTTTAAGAATCATTTTGATAATAATAATAATAATAATAATAATAATAATAATATTGAATGATTATTGTAAGTAATTTGAGAGTAGAGAGAGAAAAATATTAAATTTATATAGTGATTACGTATATTTAGTAATCATATTACCCATTTTTCATTTTAGATAATGACATGACATATTTAGGAAATCGATGTGGATGTAAAAAATGACATTTCGTTACCTAAAATTTGAAAGAAAGAAAAAAACCTTTTTATGTAATGTAAGGCAAGTGCTTTAATACTCCTTTCATTTTATGTACAGTTAAAAAATAATATTTCAAAATTTGAATGTTATGTAAATTCTTATACCACCCCTATTATGTTTTTATCTTATTTTTTTAACCTAATAGTTATGAGATGTTAGTAGTGATAATTTTTTGAATTTTGAAGTAAAATAATTTAAAAAATAATTTGCACTAATTATTTATAAACGAAAAAAATATTTCCTAACAAAGTTTTAAGTCAAATTTTTTAATTAAACACTTTCAAATGATTTGAATGTCAATATTTAGTTAAGATAAATTAAGTTGTACCATTAGTACTTCCTGTTAAATGTAGAATTTGATAGCTTTTCCTGGAGTACGAGTTAAACAGCTAACATTTGTTGGTTTCCAAGTGAGAACGTGACATGATTTACTTATTTATGTCTTCCCAGCTCAGCAAAAGAGACAAGTCACAAGAGATGATTCGTATGTTGCTTCAAGTAGCAAATAAATGAGTGACAGGTGTGGGGCAGCCATGAAAAATTCAATTATAATCTTCTAGAAGCACTCAATTAGCACAACTTGTGACCGAACAAACATTAAATTGTTGTAAAACAAGAAATTAAGAAATAGGCGGTTTGATCTTAACTTAAAATAAATTTAATTTAGGTCTAATTTATTAGATTAATATCGTTATATACTTTTGTTAATATAAAATGAGATATTATAAGATGTTATAATATATAAAATAAAACTGATAATATGAACCAAATCAACTCCATTCTCACACTTATTTTTTCTCCATTTTTATTACTTTTTGCATTTTATTTTTGATCTTTCTCGGCACTTTTGTTTTTCCTATTCTTCCGTTATTTATACACAAATGGTGAGTTATTTGTCAAGATGTTAGACTATGCTTGCATAGCGCATCGTATTCTCATTTAATGATTGAGCTTAATACTTGTATCAAACATAGTAAAATGTCACAACAATAATAGTTTATAACATTCCTCATTGACTAATCAAGCATTATTCAAAATATTGTCTGATTTAAATGATAACTGTATGACTGTATATAATTAAATGTTGATTGTCGTTTGAGATCTCAATTAATATATTCCACTGTTAGGAATTTACTAAGGCTCTCTGAATATTTCACAAAGATACTCAAGCCTATATAACAAAATAATTAGCTCTTTGATTCAACAAATAAGCACTTTGCAATTGTCTTGCGCATATTAGATCATGATTTAAACAGTGTCATATAATATTTTGTACAAAATCTTAATACCCATCGGGTCATGTCTTTGATGGTAGAAAGAAGGATTCATAGTGTTGTTAATTTACCTTCAGGTCTCGCATTCGAGCCTTACATAAAGCATAGACAAACTTTTTTATTATTTATATTTTTTTTCATGTGTTTTCATCTTTCATCTCTTTTATCTTTTAGAACAATCAGATTTATTGTGCCCCATTATATTTATATCCACAGGTATTACGCAGATCCTGTAGTATATTGTCCAAAACAATTTTTGTAAGAATCATCACATTTGTTGTTAGTGTTTAAAATTTTTGTAATACATAACTTGAGATAAATCTTCCCTTGCTCTTATTTGTAACAGTAATCAATATAATCTCATGTGAATATATTTGAAACACTTCATATTCATCAATAAAATATGATATTATTTTTCCCCTGACTGGGAGAAGTATAGTGCAACCAAATAACAAGTTAAACACTTTATGAACTTTTGTATGTATCACTATTGTACACAGATGAACAATTTATCCTACATCAAACTTGTATCATCATGCCTTTATATAGACGCAGATAACTTACTTAATGCAAGCATGTCTAGAAGGGTGTGATACTCAAATTTGATCTCGTTGTATGATAAGATTCAGGAATATCCATCTCTAGGCATGTTTTGTGCCTTAAAATTATGAAATATACAACTCCAATTGTTAAGAGG
>MKEJ01016423.1:0-10745 GCA_001753735.1 Embelia ribes
TTTTATTGTAAAAAAACAAAATTATGTATGGGAAATATAACAAATATAACTGAGGCTTTGGTAATTAATGATAGGAAAAGCATAAGCATCTTGTAAAAGCACCCCCCAAGATTGCTTTTTTAAAAGCATTTTAAAAAAATCATAAATAGATTATCAAAAGCAGGTGTTTTAGATTTTACTAAACCCCTCTGGATACAAGTTCCAAGGAAAAAAAGCAGAAGCAAGCTCTGAAAAGTAATGCCAAACTGGCCTAAATATGTCCGTTGCTATGTTATCGAAATCACTAATATCCTAACGAACTGCGAATTGGTATACATGTTCCGAAATGTGGTACACCTCCATTCCAAATAGCCAAATTTAGTGAACAAGGCAATCCGAGACAATTGCACTCTTAAAATTTGTTTCCAAAGAGAAATTTTGAAAGAAATTATATTTCATATTTCAAAGCAATTACAGAAGTTTAAGTCAGGTTTAACTTGATCTTAACTTTTACAAAACTTAATATGGTGGCCTACATATGCTAAGGTAACCTATAGAAAGAAGGCTACCCGTACAGTACCATATTTTATAATATGTAGGGTACCACGTTTCCATTTTTGTTCCACGTTTTCTTTCTATGCTCCGAAATGATCCGTGTTCCAGGTAACATTGGTCCTTAGATATTGGCACAGAGAAGGTACATTTTTACATGTATGCGACTTGAAACCTTAGTTGACTTGTGTGTTTTCATAGCCAAATGCATGTTATAAAAAAAAAAAAAAAAATCCTCCTTACGGTTATTTGGAAAATATGATAGTCTTTTGTTTCCTCCCTAACTTCAATATTTCAGTTTGCCTTAGCACGAAACACTATAGCCTTTGTTGATGTGTTATGATGACTTATAAGTGTAAATCTCAATGCTTACAGGGGTTGCTATGGAATTAGAAGATTCATTATTTCCTTTGCTGAGAGAAGTTAGTATAGGCATAGATCCTTACGAGGTATTCCAAGATGCTGAATGGGCACTTCTGATTGGAGCAAAGCCAAGAGGACCTGGAATGGAGCGTGCTGGTTTACTAGATATAAATGGCCAGATTTTCGCTGAGCAGGTGCTTTCAGTCTGCAGTTATTTATGGTTCTTAAAACATATTCTTGCTTATGAAATATATGTACTGCAGGAAACTCATTTGGCTGATTGGTTTTAGTTAGCTTCTGAATATTTGTCTCCTAGAAAATTGGAATAAAAATAAACTAGATTTCAGTAGTTTCAGTTTTTAAGTCCTATAAGTGGAAGAAAATGAAAACATAAATGGAGTATCCAGTAACAGAAGAAAAATGAACCTAAATCCCGTATAAAAATTCAATGATGGTTTGAGTACACATCGCTATTTTGCAAAAATGAGGAAGCATTTTCTTAATGGGCTCTGATTTTGGATTGGATGAAATAATGCAGGGTAAAGCTCTTAATGCTGTTGCTTCGCGTAATGCAAAAGTGCTGGTAGTGGGGAATCCTTGCAATACGAAGTATAAGATTATACGCGTAGTAAATATATTTATACTCTGTTTCATAGTTATTTTGATGATTGTTCTTATAAGCTACTTCTTCTTATTCCTTTTTCATGCAGTGCTCTGATATGCATGAAAAATGCTCCAAACATTCCTGCAAAGAATTTTCATGCCTTGACTAGATTGGACGAGAACAGAGCAAAATGTCAGGTTTAGTAATAAGTACTTACGTTGTAAATTAAGTTATGTTACAACCAATTAATTTTTTTTTTAAAGACAGGAAAAAACAAACTGTACATTGTGGCAAAAGAATCTAAGCTTCTCTCTGGAATGAGAAGATTTGTAATTGTCAGAATCTGCTATTGATCTGTTATTAGGAATGTAGTCAGCTTAGTAGGTCTAGCATATTTATGTGTTGTGCTTTTGGAGCTGTAAATTATAGATCTCAAATTACTAGCGTAAAATGTATCACAACAATTGAAGTTGGCATATTCTGTACAACTAAATGAATCACTCCATGAATATATTTATCACAGCACCGTAGGGAACCTATTTGTATGCATTGTACAGATAAAAGTGTTCTTAAAATTGATTCAAAGAGCCTATTTGGATCGCCAATCAAATTGCAAAATAAGTGTTTAAATCTTTTATGCAGCTGGCCTTGAAAGCAGGAGTTTTCTACGACAAAGTGTCGAATGTAACAATCTGGGGAAATCACTCAACAACTCAGGTCAGTGGACAAATTTTTCTGGAGCAACTTAGTACATTCAGTTGTGCCCACGAGATTTCTGTTGCCAAATTTTTTCTTGTTTCCCCTGAGCTTGATTGCTAAGTAATGAAAATTTTGAAATTCCAGTATCTTTATGTTGTATTCATTTTATTATGTATATATTTTTAGTGTCGCTGAAGATAGCTTCTTCTAGGTTAATGAAAGAAGTTTTCTCCATAAAATCTTCTAACGACTGTTCTCAGACAATAAAACGAGTTTTTTTAATTCTTCTCCTCCTTTTCCTCAAGAAGGTTTTAGTGTTAATAGAAAAAAGGCACCCTTTATTCATCTTAGATGTGTTTTCGTTTTTTAATGTAATTGCAGGTTCCGGACTTTTTAAATGCTAGAATCAATGGCATGCCTGTGAAAGAGGTTATTAAGGATACCAAGTGGTTGGAAGAAGAGTTCACCGAAAAGGTCCAAAATGTAAGTGTTGCAAAATCGAAGTTAGATTTATTATCCAAACAGAAGTGATGCTTTTATTATAGGAGTGCAATATCATAAAATGATTGTGCAGAGAGGAGGTGTGCTAATTAAGAAATGGGGTAGATCATCAGCTGCATCAACTGCGGTGTCAATTGTTGACGCCATTAAGTCTCTTGTTACTCCTACTCCTCAAGGCGATTGGTTTTCATCTGGAGTAAGTTCATCCCCTCGTGTTTTTAATTTGGGAGAATTTATGATTTCCTTTTAAACATGAAACGTGGATTTTCGATTTCTATGCAATAAACAAGTTTCCTAGAGTGACGCTTGTCGTGATAAATGTGGTAGTTTAGAGTAACGAAGTACAAGAAATACAAGGTATGGGCTAAAAACTGTATGAATCACACATATAGATAATGATTTACGAGCTTCATCTCAATTTTGCTTTTAAGCATGAAAATATGGAAAGTGTTTTCTTCATACAAAGAGAGATGAAATTTGGGAGCCGCTCAAATATATAAGCATAAAAATCACTCAAATTGTATCACTAGATAGCTTGATACATTTTTTTTTCTTCTTCTGATTATTACGATTTCATGAGGTTCATCCTATCTATAGGGTTAAAGCCCTCCATAAATGGAAAATATTGAACACTCAAGTAGTTCATGTTGGTCTTGGTGCCTTTCATGCTTTTGTCTCTTCTTAGATGATGATGGTATTTAATAGTTTATAATCATATGTAGGTTTACACCAATGGGAACCCTTGTGGAATTGCGGAGGATCTTGTTTTCAGCATGCCTTGCAGATCGAATGTCAGATTTTACTTAATTTTTACTGTTCTGATTTTCAAAAAAGTGTTATTGTTGCCCTTGCATTGTTTTTGCTGTATTTATGTGATCCGTCCTCAAAATTTATTTTACATGGTATAGGGTGATGGAGATTATGAATTTGTCAAGGATGTAATATTCGATGACTACCTTCGCCAGCGAATTACCAAGGTACAGTCAAAATGTTCGCTAGTGTTTAATACAACACCACCAGTGGAAAACTCAATAGAATTTACAAATAACATATTTCAGCTTCAATAAATCTTTGCATCAGTGGAATAAATTTTGCTGAGAAATTTTGTTAAATCCTTGAGTCTCCTAGATGAAGCAGGAGCATATTTTCCGGAATTGATAATGCACACAGTATATATATATATAGAGAGAGAGTATATATATATATATAGAGAGAGAGAGAGAGAGAGAAATGAGAGATGTGGCTGTGTTAAAAGTAAATTGAACAAACGTCAGGATGCTTTTGATTTAAAAAACATCCTATGCTGTGGATAAAGTTGCCTCAGTTTTTCTAGAAGAGCATAACTTGTTAATCTCATACAATAATCCAAATGGCGAAGTCGAAAATGATTTTACATTTGTAATTGTATAAAGAGATGAATGCCAGAACCAAGTAATGGGGATTTGAAAATTTTCGACTTCTATTTCGTATGAACTGGATCATTATTGACCAACAGACAGAAGCTGAGTTACTTGCTGAGAAGAGGTGTGTGGCTCACCTTACTGGAGAGGTAATCTAGTTTTTCTTTTCTTTTTTTAGTGTTTAAACTTGTCAACATAAAATATAATGGTTGTAGACATTTGATTTGTGAAATGAATTTTATTATTATTATTTATTTATTTTTAATTATTTGTCAGGGTATTGCTGTTTGTGATCTTCCCGAAGACACTATGCTTCCAGGAGAAATGTAGTCATCACCGATTTTCCTATACAGTGTCCGCAAAAACTATTTATAGATGCTCACAGTTGATAAACTCGGACATGGTATAATACTCATCTACTTTGTATTGATCATGTAAACATAAAAAGGTTGTGCAGTGGGTATGAAGTATTTTTGCAGGTTATAATGACCTAGGCATTTATGAGAAATTTCAAGGTGGCCTATGGTTTTCCATTGATAAGTTTTTTATCAGCCGCTAATGTCGGTTTTGTGCCTTTGTATTCTAGCCACTGGATTCTCGGTCAGTAATGCATAAACCATTTCTTTCGACTACTGACTTGTTCTGAATAAAGCAACTTGCAGATGCTTAATTATTGGTTGCGACTGTTGGAGCGTATAAACTTTGGGTACTATGTATTTCCATTCCTACTGAGTGGTTGGTTCAATGCAGGAAATGGTCGCCTTGCTCGCTCAATAGTTTGGTTGATACAAATTTGTCTATAGGAGAGTCATAATTAGGATAACCATCATCCGCATATTCCACGTTAATATAGGCAATTTTGAGAATACATGGGTGCGTCTCTAGTGTCTCTCCTTACCAGCGCCAGTAGTGCGGGAGAGACTTTAACCTCTAATGCCCGAGGGCGTATTAGCTTCACCCTTTGACATTGATGATATCGGAATACTGGGTTGAAATGAAATGATGCTTGTGGTGGCAAATTGATTAAAAACCCCTACAAGACTGGTAGTGTTTTATCTGCATATTTAGCTTAGGAAACTGTATGTATCACCAATCATATCCCGTGTTTTAGTTGCACTACATCCTAACCAATTTTTATTGGTTGAAGAATATAAAAAAATGCATATAAAGGCTAAAATGTGGTAAAAAAAAAAAAAAAAAAAAAGGTGATAAAAATGCGTGATATATATTATGTATATTCATCTTAGCCAGCCCCATGAATGAATATAGAATATTCAGTTAGTTTTACGAATACACCAAGGCATACTTTCTTGTACTTCTACTCCATTTGGCACATCCTGAAAAAGTAAAATTTTTTTGATATTATCTCAGCAGAAAAATCTATTTTTTTTAAAAAAAATATATCTTCACCCATAGTTTTCACCTATTCTATGCTATTCTAACATCAAAAAAGTATATTTTCCTTTTATTTGCCAAACACAGTCAATAATAGTTTTAAGTATTATTGAAAAGCATAATTTTTTCACCTTACAAAAATATGTCTACTTTTATATTTACAAGATACAACCAATCTTGAGATACAACCGTACTTTATAAGATGCTGCCAAATGAGTCCAAAAGAGTAGAATTGGATCTCAGATAAAATTATACCTCATAGCAAATACAAATTAATTTAAAGAGGTTCTCCATGAAAGTTATTATCTCCCAGAAGTTTTTTCTATATAAAAGGGGAAAAACCATTAACTCTAACATCTCTCACACAGATTCAATTCAAACAACACCAACTGAAGTTGCTAAATGTCTACAGGATTGCAAATGCCTTTCGATCCTAACATGGATTAATCAACAAAGGTTTAGAAAAATTCAAAATTGACATTTTATGACCTCTCAGCAACAGATGCTATTTTCTGACTTATCATCGACTCTGCAACTTGAATTGCTCTTTGCGGCCCTGTGATGGTTACTTTCCTGCCAAACAATGTAAAACAAGTCCTATTTCAAGCCCTCTTTCATCAACCAGTAATAAAGGCAGGAAAACAAATTTCAGGTTATTTAAGGGCTTGTTTGTTTGCAGCTTTCAAGCTACTAGCTTGTTGCTTAAAAGTTGAACTACATTTGATTCTCCAGTTTTTAAGTTGAGCTTATTCAATATTTTGGCCTAAATAAGCTGAATGCATCCAGTTTTTTTCTTAATCGGAAAAAACTGGCTTATTTGCTTAAAAATTACAACAGAACAAACCCTTGCCTAACTATCATTGCCCCAAAAAAAGCAGGATATTTAGGGTTAAATGCGTGCAGAAAGTTAATACCTTTCAGAAGTCCCAGATATATAATCATTTCTATCAGATATCTTGATCCTAGCTCCGCTAATCTGTAAAAATCAATCTAGGAAGTCAGCAGGCACAACAACCGCACAATCTATAGAAACAAACCACAACGAATCGTTTCCAGCACCTGAGTAATCTCAGTAAGGTTTTTACCACCACGACCAACAACCACGCCAATATGTTCATCTGCCACACCGATAGTAATGGAACTGCTCTCATCTACCTGCTGAAGGGCAGAATATTTGTATTTAATAGAACTTCATAATGTTATGGAACACCAATGTCCCTTCAATATGACTCTTGGCAGTGCATTTGCAAATTTAGAACCACATTCTTATGGGCATTTGCCAAATGAAGCAACTAATAAACAATAACACAATACTTAGCATGGGGACTAGAGTAAGGAAAATAAACCTGATTGTTCTGAAACTTTCTCCCACCTCCATTTGGCACAAAGTTCATCGCATTGTAGTTACCTGCATGACAGAATGAAACACACATATCATATTAATATATATAAAGCCAGGTCTCGCACTGTGAGCTCAGCAAGGTGCACGCCGTGAGTGCGACAAGTGGCACTCTAACTTCACGCCATTTGGCAATTTTTCATTAATATATTGAGCAATAAGTTTAATGACCAAAACTCTCCCTCAATTGTTTTCAAAAAATATATTTAATAAATAAGTCATTTAAGGATGAGGTAGAGGATAACCCCAAATATTAAATGATTGTAACTTAATTTTTCAACCCTTCGCATTCAATTGCCCTGAAATTATATGCACGACATAACCATTTTCACAAAATTCTTAGGCCTGTCCTATCAATATAATCTCTTAGTTTTTTGTTACTGCTATTAATAAATGCTCATAATATCTACAATTACTAATTATTCTATTGGAATTTATTTCTTTATTTATTTTTATTATTATTATTTTTTGTAACGGAAAATTTCCATTCAAAATATTTGTAACTTATATTGATCACACAATGAAGTTTACAAGAATTAAAAATATAAAAAAAATAAATTTTTTATACATCTAAATTACAACTAAATGAAAGTTAGGTCAAAGACACAAACAGAGCTCAAATTGAGATATTTGCCACAATTGGTGACAACAACAATGTACCTTACAAAATAAATAAAAGTTATGCTCAAGCAAAATGATTAAACACGTGATTCGTGTGTAAATGCTAAAATTGTAAATGCTCAAATTGTAACATTTGCACAACTAAAGGCAATTATTACATATGTAACTAATAACTTTATTACAAAAATAATTATTCTTGTAGCTCAAAAACAGATGCATTGCCCAACAAAAAAAAAGGATGAAAAAGAAGGAAAGTGTTCTCCTAAGAGAAACGGTATAAAATCAGCTGTCCTAGCAAAATACAGTGCACTCATAGACATCTATCATTAAAATTAAAATAAAAAACCAGAAAAAGTTGTGTCTATTTTTCCAGAATGGAAAAAAAAAAAACCGCTTCCATAAAACAAAGTGCTCGCCCAAAATAATTATTATTAAAACGCAGCAGCCCTCATTATAAATTTTAGTAGGAACCATAATATTCATTATAGGCTTATTATTAATCAGAAAAGAGCAAGGCACGACCTGCATATGGGAAGGGACCAGTGGAGGAATGTCCATAATGAGAATCCTCCATCAACTTTGACAAGATCAAGTCAACAGCCCGAATCTGGTCGCCAAGACTACCAGTAATGGTAACTAACCTATCATTCAACCCAAGGTAATTGTTGTCCTGAGGGGATATCTTAATTCCAGCTTGAGAGCTTTCAATAAATGATCTGCTCAAAGTTGCAAAAATTCTTAGCAGTCAATAACAAATTACCACTTGCCTTGATAAACACCAAAACCAAAAGATATATCATTTCACACAAATAGAAGAAAACAACAACCTGCACAAGACAAAAATTACCCGAATTCTGTTTTAATGTATATAGCAAGTTACAAGGCGCATATTGTTTATAGACTTCAATTAATCAAAGAAACACTTGTAAGAGAAATAATCATAGCCATCATAACAGAGGCAAACTCCAATTTCCTCCCTGGATGTTCATATTAGGAACCATGGTAATTTCAATTTATTTTATAAACCTGTTGATGCAGGCAATCCACTTATCATGTCATCTAGGGCAAGATAGTGGACTCAAAATTTCAGTTAAAAATATTAAAACAGATTAAGATAAGAACAAAAGATATTTGAAACCTACGAAAAATTGAACCCAATTTATTTTCAATTTCAGTTGTGATGGAAAAACAATAAAACATAATATTTAAATATGCATAAATTTATGTAGATAAGTAAATGAAGCTCGTGAAAGTGAGAAGGTATAGCAAGAAGTCGCAGACAATCACGGACACTTCCGGTTGTGTGAGAACATGAACTGAGAAGCTGGCTGGAGGCACTATCCTAGAGCCATAGAGCATCCACATTCAAAGTTGAAATCCTACTCCAGTGACACCAACATGCAAACTAGCAAGCAATCCCCCAAGTATCCCCATCCTCAAAGAAATGTGAACCTCTTAGCTATAATTGCTTAAATGTAAATGCAGAACTCAGAGGATGATAATAGAAAACACTGAAAGCTTCTGCTTGGAACACTAAGTAGGACGCTTAGGACCAACATTTTTAAGTACTAAAAGTCATTGAGTAGTTTTAGAGTATAATGTGAAGCAGGAATCGTGATTAAGATCTTTCACAGTCAAATGAAACATCCCCTTGAATTAAAGCAGGCTGGTCTCCGATTTTAGTGGAGACATGGCCCAAGTTATTATTATGAAAAGAAGTTCCAAAGCACCTCTGAAAGCATATGAAAGGCATACAGTTTTTGTTTAGTACTTGATGCATTGTAGAACTCTGCTTATATCTTTCACAATACATAGCCTATCCCAAGCCAAGATAAAAAGAGGGGAGTTGCGGTAGGTTGACGGCCGACAATAAAATATGGTTGCACTACATCAAATGGAACCAAATGAGAATTTCATTGGAACATTCCCTACACAGTGACGTGCTACATCGGACCCCCGGTGTAATGACAAATTGGCAAGGGTTGGGGTGTTCCCTCCGCGACGAGCTACATTGGACCTGGGGTGTGAAGATAAATTGGCAAGAGTGCAAGTTAAGGCGTTCCTGGAAGCGGTGAGTCACATCCGTGCCCAATTGTGGTGAAAAATAGGCAAGGGTTTTCGTATTTGAATGTACGCGTGCGGGAAAAGAAGTTAGTCCATGAGAATAAGGTTTGTTTGGCATCTTGTAACATAAGGTCTTTGATCGGTCGACTAGTTGAGATTGGAAAAGTGATGAATAGAAGATGAATGAGTATTTTCTGTCTACAGGAGACTAAATGGGTTTGTGAGAAATCTAAAGAGATAGCATTGTGGGATTATAAGTTATGGTATACGGGTAAGGATAAGAATATAAATGTGGTAGGAATAATTATTTCCAAGATTTTAGAGAAAGATGTAGTCGAAGTGAAGAGAAAGGGTGATCAGATTTTACTTGTTAAGCTTATATTAGATAAGGGCATTATAAATGTGTTACATGTTTATGCAAGTTAATTAGGTCTTGATAAGAATACTAAGAAAAATTTTGGGAGTATTTAGAAAATGAAGTACGAGAAATATCTAATGAAGATAAACTTTTTCTTGGAGGAGATCTAAACAGATATGTGTATGAAAGTCGAGATGATTTTAAAGGTGTACATCAACGATATGATTTTGGAGATAGAAATATTGTTAGAGATTCCATTTTGGAGGTTGATACAACTTATAACTTGATACTAGCAAATACTTGCTTGAGAAAATGAGAATTACATTTGGAGGCAAATGCTAGTAATAAATTGATTTTTTCCTTACTAAGAAAGTGGATAAAAAAATTATGTAATTAATTGTAATATTATTCTAGAAGAGAATGTCACCATGCAACATATACTTTTAGTTTTGGATGTTTATATACAAAGATGGTAAAACAAAGAGTGTCAAGTTTTAGAACCGAGAATTAAATAGTAGAAGTCGAAGGATAAGGAAATGATAGCCTTTAAAGTAAAGATAATTAAAGAGGCCGATTATGATAATGAAATAGATATAAATGTATGTGGACAAATATAACACAATATATAAATAGAGTAGCTAAGGGAATATTTGGTGAATCTAGGCAAAGAGTGCCCCCGCAAAGGAATTTTGGTGATGAACCAAAGAGATGGAAATAACAATTAAAGTAAAATAGCAAAGTTATAGAGAACTAAAAAAGTGTAAGGATAATCAAATTTATGAAAGATACAAAGAAACAAAAAGGGAAGTA
>MKEJ01016430.1:0-21662 GCA_001753735.1 Embelia ribes
TTGTGCGATTCATCGCTTATTTTTCTGTTTAGGACTCGAGTTTTTGGGTAGCTACTTTCAGTGATTTTTCTAAGCTACCGTTAGATCTTCAGAATAGGTACGCTCTAGAGTTCATATCCTATACAATTGAGTTTTTCAAGCGAAAATTAGATTTGAGACCTTTAAAGTTGAAATAGAGCTTGATAAACTTGGAACTTTTCACTCGTTGAGTTTTTTTTTAAATTGGAAATCTGATGCGATTCGAATACTTTGGTCACTGATTTGGGCCATCTATGATTCAAATTAAATTATTCTCAAAGCATAAAAGTTGTATATAATTGAAATAATTTTCTAAGTATAAATTTTGGGCTTAAAAAGAGTTATCATCGGAGAGATAACATCAATAAATCTAGCAACTGTCAATTTATATTTCTAAAATTATGGTGAAATTTGAACATTTTAGACACTATTTTCATTCTTCCCGTTTTGAATTAAAAGTTTCTCAAAACATTAAAGTTAAAATAATTGTGATACCTTTCTAATTGTAAATTTTGAGCTCAATAGGAGTTACAGTTTGAGAAATATGGCCAAATTTTCAAACTGTTATCAATCTTTCTTTCTGAAATTTTGGTGCGATTTGAATATTTTGAGCTCTATTTTGACCCCCCTACGATTTGCATTAAATTTTTCTAGGAAATATGAAATTTGCATTAAATTTTTCTAGAAAATATGAAATTTGTAGATAAATAAAATATCTATCTAATTGAAAATTTTCAGCTTAATTGAATTTATGGATTGTGATATATTTCCAAAATAAAGAACTATTAGTTTAAGTAGAATCTTGAAAATGTGGAAAATGTTAGAATGTTATTAGTAGTCACATTAGGGACCATTATTTGAGCCCAATTTGACTTATTACATAGTAAAACTACCGAAAAACAAATTTTTGGAAATATAATGACAGGTAATTTAATTATAAAAGTTGCAGTAATCATGTTTGGTTTAGACCTTGGAAGCTAAATGTCCAAGGTTAGATTTTGAGCCTTAGAAACTGTTGGCTAAGGGTAGTAATATAACTACATGAAACTAATCTAGGTAGTTAAAATGGATTTGTTTAGTTTAGGCTCTGATAGCTAGATGACCAGAGTTTATTTTGAGTTGTACCTTGGTAGCTAGATGACCAAGATTTTGTTTTATTTTGAGCTCCGATAGTTAAGTGACCAGAGTTTGTTTTGTACTTTAGTAGCTAGGTGACCAAAGTATATTGTAGGCATTGGTAGCTAGATGACCAAAGTTTTGTTGCAAATGGATGACCTTGGAAGCTAGATGTCTAAGTGTGATTTGGTCTCCGTGGGCCCTTCCATTTGCATTGACTTTACATGTACATGTCGTTTGTTTTGATGGTAGTGAGATATCAAGTTGTATTGTACCTGTTACATTATTGAAATATTATGTTTTATAGATAACATATTTTATTTTCATGTCGGATAGTGAAATATATGTTATATATATTTTGTTATACTTTCAGTAGATTTGAATATCATTTCTGCTCGTACCTACTTGGTTGTTTTTGTCACTATCTTTTACATGAAAATGCCAAGCAGAAATAGGAGCTAAGGACCAAAGATTTTGAGTTGGGACATGTTAAAACTCATTCGAGAATGGTCGTTACCCCTATCATCAGTTGTTGTACTTGAATTTTATTTTCCCACACATATGTAGATCATGGGCCAAGATATTTGTATTCGTGTGTGGTACGGTCATAAAACATGATAATTATGCCATTTGGACTTGTATTTTTGCAATCCAAACTTATATTTGGACCTTTTGTACAACATCTATATTGTTTAGAGTATCGGGTTGTTACACCATGTTAAATTTGTTGTGACATCATATTTAAAAGTTTAAATTTTTAGACAAATACAAATTGCAGCATTTATTATTTTAACCAAGTATTATTGAACTAATTACAATGTTTGAAAACTCGGCCTCTATCGGTCAGTTGAACCGGGACCTGTTTCAGGTTCTGTGCTGGGATGCACCGATTACCCATTCCAAAAATAAAAAAATAAAAAAAATAGGTGTAGTTTAAAAAAAATCGCTGGAACCGCCAGATTTTGAGAACTGGGATTGTGTTCTACTCCAACACACCTATTCAAAAAAGAAAGAAAAAAAAAAACAATCCCATATACAAACAAAACCAACCGCCTCATATTCCCAAACACCCAAACCCAGCAACACTACCGCACATCATCAACAAATAAAAACAAAAACCTTAATATTCTATTCAATATTCAATCAAAAATCTTTAAATTTTCTCTAAAATCAAAAGCAAGTTCTCAATATTTATTTTGAACTCATTTGTTTATTTTTATTTTTTGTTCAAATGGTTTAAACTGATGTTATTTTTGATATCTATGAAAGATATTTGATTATATTAGATGTTATTTGGTTATTATTAATGTATATATGACATAACGGTTTGATTCTGATCCAATTCCGATCGATCCACCAGTTGAACCGATAATCCGTGATTCGATTACTTTTCCGGTTCGATGAACGGTGTGAGTCTTAAAACATTCTAATTGTGGTTGAGAGAAAGCACATTTGGCTGGATTCACAAACTTTCAGACTGGTTTCTTGAATTGTTTTTTCGAGTCTTTTTGCATACTTCTCTAATATACTTTATAGATGTTGATTGCAAGAAAGATGACTAAAAAAATTGCTTCTTTATAAAATAGAAAACAACAATTTTTTTATCATATTAAAAAAAGTAATGATAGTGCAACTCAAAAACTCTACCTAAAACACTTAGCATGCCATATTTATAAAATTTCTTCAATGTTAAGCAATATTCCTTGTGATACATCATCGACATTTAAATGTTTTAGGGTAAGAATAAGAATACAGAAAAGAACACTTTTCTATTTTATATATATATATATATATATATATATAATGTTGCGTGCTAGTTTGCACTGGATTCGTGTATTTCCTATTTTAGAATTTAATTAATTTAATGCTGCAGGTTCCACATGTACTGTTTTTGTTTTATGTATGATACATGAATTCATATTATTTGTCTAATAGTAAAATGCCTCGTGCGAGGCACTTGCTTTATACGAGAATTTGTTTTTTTAAAGTAATTTATAAACTTTGTTTGAGGAGTTAATTTGCCAATAAAATGATTACATTATGAAAATATAAGATTTGATGTTTAATTTTTATAGCGTATATCATATTAATTAGAAAACTATATGAAATATACAACACAAATATTGATCAATTTTTTGAGAATAAAATTTAGCTATTTCATTGAAAATCTCTTCTTAATGAAATATTAATTTTAAATTTTTATTTACTTAAAAAATTTAGACTTGTAATTTTTTTTTCACTTAAATATCTTTAGGTCTTGAATTTGTAACTTTATTATCTCGCAACAGTTTAAACTCTTTTTTGGTGAAATAAAGTTTTCTTTGGGTTTCATTTATGCAATAATTTCTCATATATTTTGTCTCTATTTATGATAAATTTGTGTTTTTCAACTAACAACAATTAAAGCTCCTTTTCGGTAAAATGAATCTTTCTTGGTTTTTTTAAAATAAAAAAATTAATTTTATTAAAATTTTGACTCAAAAATATTACGAAACATAGAAAATACCACAATTGAGAAGATAAAAGATCTTGACTCGATCGAAATTTTTTATTACAGTTGTGATAAGGCTATTTATGGATACTCGTCTTTTGTTCATATATTAAATATCAGGTTTTAAGTATCAGTTTTTGTTCTAATTCATCCCTTTTAATTTATTTATTAAAAATAAAGTACATTTCCTTTTTTTTTTTCTCTTTAATTTTAACTTTTATAAACTTATTTGTTTATGTTGGATTTCTAACACGTAGTCTAAGCTAGTACCATTTGCTATTGTTTATTTAATATATCTCAAAATAATTAGTCAGTTATATATAATTTTTATACTTGTTTTAATTATTTTTCTATTATATCAAGGTTTAATTCGGGTTCGACTTTTGTGGAACCGCTGGTTGAACCAGTAATGCCCTTTCCGGTTTTTTGAACGAACCGGGTTTTAAAACACTGCTTTGCATTAGCAAAAGTAGAGCATAGATTTCCTATTTATAGGGTTATGTACTAGTCAAATATTTCTCATCAGCAAAAACCATTTTCCAACATAGAAATGAAGATAAATAGCGTTTCCACCATGTATAACAAAGCAATGCCATACTTAGCTGTGGTGTTTTTGCAACTCGGGTTTTCGGGTTTAGGAATAATTGCCAAGTTCGGTTTGAACGATGGGATGAATCATTACACTTTCGCAGTCTACCGGAACCTTGTTGCTGGCCTTTTCTTTGCTCCTTTTGCTTTCTTCTGTGAGAGGTCTCCATATATAATTTAGTTTAATTTTTCTTTTAAGTAGTTATGTTTTCGCATGCTTAGTATGACATCCGATTCAAATCAAGTATTTATATAATCAAGTAATGTCCTTTTTATGAATTACTAATTGAGCTCGAGTTCGAATCCAACATTGTGGTCAAACTTGACCCAATTGAGGAACACAATAGCTCGACTCTTGCTCTAGAATAGTTAACATTCCAATTTTATACGTGTATATGTTTAAGATATTAAATTAAACAAACAAGTGTTGGCTTGAAGCAATAGTTAAAGGTTAATTAATAACTTCAAAATGCCTTTGGTAAGAATGTTTCACTTTGAATATATATATATATATATATATATATATATATAGGTGCAGTATCTTGAGCTCGAATTGAAACTTGAATCACGTACATCAACAAACTTGAATTCGACTCTTTAATTTTATGGTTTTCAAACTCATTCCAAATAACTATCAAGTTAAGCTAAAGCTGCTCGCAAATAGCTCAACAGGTAGCCATATGTATTCTATATTTATATAACATGTTTCTTTCAATACCTACAATGCTACTAGATTGAGATGACATTAATAATAACTTTACGAAAATTTGCAAGAAAATTGAAATTAAAACTCAAACTATGATATGTTACAACTTACATGTGCTATGAAGAGCACCCTAGTGGTAAATTCTTTAAAGGATGATAAAATAAAATAAAAAATATTATTATGTAGAAAATAAGAATCTTATCTTTGTAGCAAGCATGCATAACTATTAACTAATGATGATTTGTTGTTAAATGTTACGATAATTACTATCAATGTACAGGAAAGTGCGGCCAACCATGACGATATCCGTCTTCTTCAAGATATTGTTACTCGGTTTGTTAGAGTAATTACTTTTCTACTCGGCTTCTAATTTTTTTTATTACATATATATATATATATATATAAGCATTTTTCGAAAATTAATTTCAATTGTTTTTTGTATTCACAGGCCCGTCATAGACCAGAATTTGTATTACGGTGGAATGAAGTACACAAGTGTTGGTTTCGCTATAGCCATGTTGAACACTCTTCCTGCATTAACATTCGTTATGGCTTGGATTTTCGGGCAAGTCCTCTATTACCGATTACAATCTCGTTATATTTTTCCCATAATATATCGATTTTTTTTTTTTATTAAAGTAGATTACTTAATTTGCAAATAGGTATTACCGAATTAGTAGCTCATTTTGCAAACTATTTATTAAAATTAGATATTTTTAACAAAAAGTTAATACAGTTGGATGGAATGTTTTAATTAATTGACAAAATTATCTTTTATCTTTTATTTTAATTATTTACTTACTCCTTTTAATACATTTATTTGTTTATAAACAAAAGCTGGATGAAATGCCTTAAATTGATAAAATAAAAAGAGGTGGATGAAACTATGTATATAAAAATTAAAATAAATAATTAAATTAAAAAATAAAAATTCTCTTGTCAAGTTAAAAAATTTAGTCGACCACTTATTTATCTATAAAGTATTACAATTAGTTGTATGTATAACAATAGAAAAATAGATAACAAAATATGAGATAGGTGGTAAATTTTGTCAATTTGAAATACTTAATCCACCTATGTTTTTTTTTTTTTTTAAAGTAAAAAGTTCGGAAAACAGTTAGAAATTTACAAATTAACTCATTTTGGTAAGGAAAAAAAATGTTCTATATATGTAAATACATGGTTAAACTGATTATAGATTTTTGTGAAACAATTTCACAGGCTTGAAAAGGTTAACCTTAAAAGGATTCGCAGCCAGGCTAAGATTGTAGGAACAATGGTGACAATAGGCGGGGCTACGATCATGACACTTGTCAACGGGGCGGCCGTCGGATTACCATGGACCAAAGTGAAAAACCGTGTCGAAAATATTAGTACTAATCCAAATTCACTAAATCCTATTAAGGGTGCTATTATGATCTCAGCAGGTTGTTTATGCTGGGGAGGTTTCTTCATTCTCCAAGTAATTAAGGACTAATTACTTAATTGAAATAATTTTAGTTTTAGTTTACCAATAATACTTTAAGTTTTTTTTTAATTATTATTATTATTTTTTAGGGCATAAAACTACATGTTAAAGACATGATCGTTCAGGAACGAAAAAAAAAAGTGTAATTATCGCATAATTACTTCCACTCTACATAATTTTCTAGGGCAGCAAAAAGTATTTTGCTCCCAATTTAGCATATTGTAGTTAGCTTGTAAATGTAATATATATATATATATATATATATATATACGTATTTATGCGTTTGCGCAGGCATTTACTTTGAGGTTGTATCCGGCTGGCCTATCTCTGACCTCCCTAGTATGCTTGACGGGTTCACTGCAAGGAGCTATATTGACCTTCATCGTGGAGAAGGGCGACATGTCCGTTTGGTCCTTCAGATGGGATATGAAACTACTGAGCGCAGTTTATGGCGTAAGAAAACCAGATCTCTACTTGCGATATATGTATATGTATATACTCATACAGATCCCGCACAAGACTAATGAACGCATACTGCACCTAGAATCCTAGTAGATCAAAATATATACTCGATTCAAGTAATTAAGCGACCTTTTAACTAATGAAAACGTCGGATTTGCTCGTGTTGTTGGGACGCAGGGGGTAGTCTGCTCCGGTCTCAGTTATTATATTCAAGGGCTAATAATGCAACGAAAGGGACCGGTTTTCGTTACCACTTTTAACCCTTTAAACATGGTTATGGTAGCCATAATGGGTTCTCTTTTCCTATCTGAGGAATTGTGCATGGGAAGGCATAATTTTTGTTAATTTATTTATTTTTAATTCAATTTCAATCCTGTATATTTATATTTGGATAATTAGACTAATGGTCTCCATTGTTTCATTATTTGGCCCATAGTTTCAATTGAAACGATTATAATTCCCCGGTTCTGACCAAGTGACCAACGCGTAGTTTATCTTAGGGGTAAACTTGTCATTCATGATGATTCGTGTTGATGTTGTCTCTACTTTGAGCACTCAAGAGTTTTTAATAGGAGAAAAATTATATTAAAAAATCCCAAATAATTCGTTTTTCTCAAACTTTCGGTACCAAACCGTGTATCTTATTCAAACTAAGGACCAATAGTGTTGCAATCGAAACTACGGGAACCAAATTAAGTTTTGGATGAAACTATGAGGCCTGATATTTTAATTCACCCTTGATATTTGAATGGACAAAATGTACAAATATAAAAATAAAAATAATAAAAAATAAAAATAATAATAATAATAAAATTATCTTATCATTATTCTGCTCGTTTATGCTAATATTTATTTACAGGATAGTTGGAGCAACAGTTATAGTAATCGGGCTATATTTTGTACTATGGGGCAAGAGCAAGGATGAAATTACCTCAAAGCTAGATACAGATCAAATTTCATCACTCGATCAAGAGGCTAACCATGATGGGAAATCGCAAAACGATGCTTCCTTTGATGAGGGATTAAAAAGTTACTTTACAACCCCAAACGACGAAGAACGAGTAGTTTGACTCACTGTTTATTGCTTCTGATTCAAAAATTTTCGTTTCTGAAACCATAAACTCTGTTTCGAGTACTTTCTTGGTTTTTGTGACAATCGTCTAAATTTAAAACATAGCATTTGAAAACTATCATTGGAGTATTCCGATAGCAACACGGTGCTTGGTTGTATAAATTTTATTTAAGCATCCGAGTTTGGAAAAAAAATAAAAATTGTGACAATATAAGATAGATAGCATTTACATTGAACAATACAACTTAATAAAATTTCCTCCATCACCTTATAAATCAATTTTAGTATCATCTTTTTTTTTTTTTACTTTGAATAAGGGCCGCTAGCTAACTATAATATGGACTTAACCCTAATTAGTTTCATACAATTAAATTTCCTTTCATGTTCTCAATCTCAATCACAAAATTAAAGTTCTTCAGCAAATTTATAAAATTATTTATCAACATAAGAAAATTATTACTCGCAAATTATGATTAGATTTCGACTGTGACTAAATTAGTAAAAATAAATACACATATTATTAATATCAAAGCCAACAATTAACTACGAACACTTGTTGAGTTGATCTCTAACGATACTCAAGATTAAGCCGTTGATGAAGCGTATAATTTTATCCTAAGTCGATTTGGACTTATAGCGTGTCAACACGCATCAGAAAGGCCTTTTTATTAAAATTTATTGAATATTAATTTATTAAAATTTTATTTTGACCGTAAACTCCGTAAAATCCCGGGGAAAATTTATTGAACAATAGCCAATTCATAATTTTGTTCTTTTTATGCGGTTAATTTGTGGTTTATATTTTGCCCAATGAATAAGTAACTAGACAATAAGAGCAAAGTTTTTCTATTGAAAATATAGTTATTTACAAGTGTAGAAACAAGCAATAGGAGAAACCTTTATAAGCTAAATATAAGCACAAAATACAAAGAAAAAACTAACACATAAAACGATAAATATATAAAAATTTTCATAAGAAACAAATAACCTTAGGAGCCACTTTGTTCAAATGAAAATCCAACCCATTTTCACTAGGGGTCAAGTTCAAATCCAAACACACAAATTCCCCACTATTTTCCTCCTTAGGTGGTACTTGCGGCGGGAACAGAGTCAACTCCGTTAACCCGTACCCTTCTGAGGCAGCAACTTTGTGCCGCCTCATATGGCCACCCAGAGCTTGCCCAACCATAAACTCGAGCCCACAAATTGGGCACTCGTGTGTTTTGGGCTTAGGTGGCGAACATTGAATCGACTCACTTTCCACAAACCGCTGCTTTTTGTGACTCGCTGTGTGTCCCCCGAGTGCTTGGAATGACGAGAATTGTCGGTTACAAGTCTTGCACTCAAAGAGACGACTAGGCGGGTTGGATTTAATCGAGTCGGAGAGTAGCATCAAGCAATTGGCTATGGATACTATGGTGCTAACCTCTCCTTCTCTTCCTCTTTTCATGCCTAAGTAAACCATATATATTTTGATGAAAAAAATTGAAAAAAAAATAAAGGATATATTTGTTTTGAAGGGACAAACTAAGTATATAGAAGGCAATGAAGAAGATAATTGTTTGAGTACGTTATATATAGGTTAATAAAGTTGTTATTACTAGTTGAAGGAAAAAAATGGCTCTTATTTTCTTGCTTTATGTAACAAAAAAAAAAAAAGGTGATAAACATTGGGATAATGAGAAAATTATTTAGACTTAGATTTTCTTTTGGGAAAAATACTTTTTATAGCCCATAATAACAAAACAATTATATCCATTATTTATTTATTTTTAAATAATTTGCCCATAATAACAAAACAATTATATCCATTTTTTATTTTTTTAAAAATAATTTGGCATACCGAAAATACCTTTTTACTTACAAAGTGAAGCAAAAAAATAAAATAAAATTGGGCAATTGCCGGCCACGAAATTAAAAGGCAAAGTCATACTTTGAATATTCAATTGTCAAGAAATCTCACTCATAGCATCTACATATTGTGAGGATTATATTTATTATAAAGGGCCTTTATTTTCTATGCACAAAAGATTAGTCAATGCTTTTCGTCAAACTTGGAAAATTGTCCAATGTGATGAGGTAGTTATGTTGGTTATACAAGTTTCTATGGTTCTTTCTCAATTAATCCAAATTAATGTACTTCTAGCTTTTTTGGGTGCACTATTTTCATATAAGTACATTGCCATCTCTTATTACATTCCAATATTCCACCTTTCTCGTTCTTAAAATGCAATGATTTTATCGTATTATACTCATTATATATTTGTCTAACATTCTATTCACAGACAGAATTATTTGTAAATGAAACAAGTCGGGAACAAACAAATATTGAAAACTTTAATATTTGTTCGCAGAAATTGTAAACTAAACATGTCGGGAACAAACAAATGTTGAAGACTTTAATAGGCGCACGCTCAATCGCATCCTTAGAACTTTGCATTCATAATGAATTTTAATACTCTTCGTTCTTATAAGAGAAATAATCTTTATAATTTGTGAATACTGAGAGTTGTTATGAAATGAGAGGGAAAAGGAACAATGAGTTGTATGGTTTTATGTTACAATTAAAATTAAAATTATGAAACTTTATTGTTGATAAGTTGATTATTTGTGGATCCACTCCACTAGTTATCTAATCCTCCTAACTAATCTTTGGTAAATTACACTTTACCCCCATGAGATTCCTGAATATTTCATAATACCCCACGAGCTATTTGAAATTACACTTTCCCCTCAAGTCTTGATATATATGTGGAAAGATCATATTATCCATAACTTTCTTGCCTTATTTTACTTTGAAGCCAATAAATCATATATTAAGGAAAATATTTTATTTTTGTAAATAATTATAAAATTTATTACCCAAGAAACTAAAAAAAATAGATATTGGATGATAATTAAGGAGTATTTAGGTAATTTTTTGAATCATTTACGACATTTAAATTGACTTTCAATCTATTTTGCCTCCAAAGTCTTTGAATATAAAGTGCAATGACTATATAAATCGCACGGAAATAATACAATTTAAAGTTTAGAAACCATTAGCAATATTATGAAAATGTCAAAAATTTCATGATGAGAAAGTGTCATATACTCTTAATCTTCCCTTTCAAAGTATATGGGAGAAGCTAGTCATAGGGCCAACATTTCAACTTCTAGATCAACATGATTAAACACTTTGAATTGGGATGGCGTGCACTTGACTTGATTGAAAATGGGTTTCTTGCAAGGATGAATTAATAATTTTAGCAATAAAAATAAAGTTTTATAATAAAAAAAATTTGAACATAATTTTATAATTTTATTTATAAAATTTATTTTTATAACTGAAAAATTATTCCTCACCTTTACAATTTTTTTGAAAAAATGTTAAGGCATTCTTCATCTTCCACTTAAATATCTTCCACTTAAATATACACATAAATATACATATACATATATAATGCAAGTACAACAACTAGTGGGTGAAGTAGGTTATGTTTTGTGTTGACTTGTTGATCTAATCTTCCAATTAGTCAAACAAACAACAATTTGCATGGATTTGTCATCTTCCACGTGAGCAGACAAATAGTTTATTTACTCCAAGCGTTTACTAATAACAGTACGAGTTTGATTAACGCACAATTTAATAAAAATATTTAAAAGTAAATTTTTAAATTTTAATTGAAATATAAGTTACTAATATTTTCCTATGAACTTTTATCTTATTCTTATTTCTGTTACTATGTGGTAGCAACTTTGGTTGAATGCTTATTTTTATAATAATTGTACCACCTAAAATAAAAATAAGCAATTATTTTTGGATTTTTGAAAAATGAAAGTGACCTAATTATTTGTGAAAGTAGGAAGTATTTATTTGAATCTTCATAAACAAATAGTCGATAAGTAGTGATTTACTTAGAAAATAATATGTAAAAAAATTGTATGAGTAATCTATATTTAGTTATATGTTTTTGTTCAGCTTTACTTAAAAATAGAAATAACGAACAAAATAAATTCTCATAGATATCTGTACAGTCTTTATTCTTTGATTATAGATACTCAATAATTTCTATAACAAATATTCATGCAACAAATATATATATACAGTATATTTACATCCCTATATTCCCTACTATAAATTTCTATACCGAATATTAAAGCTAGACCCTTTGATTAACTAATTTAAAAATGAAATATTTAGATCGCTAATTGTCGTTGATTTCAGGTACATAAATTTACATCAAGAGTCTGTAAAACGTGAGTGAAAACCTAAATAAATGTTGGTGTAACTTTTTAAAAATTGGGTATCGTTTCTTTCATTACCCCAAACATCAGGGGGTGTGGATGTCATTCCGGATTATTTGACCTTAGAAAAAATTTATTAGTCAAACATCTTTTGGTAGCTCGTCTTAGTGGAACTTATTTACATTGAATGTCAAAAAAATATTAAATAAAATCATTCCTATTTAATAAATAATCAAACAATTGCTATTTATTACTCGTATTAGCAGTTGATCCAGAATTTTCAAATACAAAGACCAAATAAATTGTTATAACTACGAAAGTTATGAATTTTCTTTTTTTAGGAGAACGACACGGTCAAATGAATCATTTTCCTTTGGTGAAATTCAATTTCTTTGAGCAGCATAATAATGTTTTATAATAAATGCATCCAATTTGTATTTTATTTAAATTTTATTTGCAGTCTTACTTTACCTATTCTGATAAGGAAGTGTTTAGTTGTCTCTCCAAAATCTAATGTCATCGAAAATTTTCAAATTGTACATATATTAATGATGCAATATATTTTCAGGAATTTCATAACATCAGTTATATAATATATATATATAATACTAAATTTTGCTTATATGTCTTTTTTTTTTTGCGGTCCGAAATTTTACTAAATATGCCCGCAGCCATACCAATAGCCCTGAAAATTAAAAAAAATAAAGATAGAAAATTAAAAAAGAAAGAAATTTGTCTTACCAAAACAAACTACTTTTTGTGAGTAACGCTTAATTGGTCAATGTTTCATTTATGTAGGAAAATTACTTAAAGATAATAAATAATATCAACGATATGAGTAGTTATTTAGTTGTCAACCTTATCGCATACATCTTTTTCTACGTTGTTATCGCAATGTAATGTATGAGTCACCATTTACCTAACAATTAAGAGCAGCCGTGTTTAATAATTAACATATTAGAACCCAAAATTTTGGGCGAGCAATTTCAGTTTGGATTTTTTAATTTCTGTTATTGGTTTTTAATCGCGATAGGCCTTTAAAACATATGGTGGGCCAATTGAGTTTTTATCCGATAAGGAAAAATAAATAATTTTCCCATATGAATGTGATTTTCAATAAGTACATAAAACTAATTAAAAGTGTAAGAATTTAATTTTATTATTATTATTATTATTATTGTTGTTGTTGTTGTTGTTGTAGTAGTAGTAGTTATTGGTGTTAATTTTTTAAGAGTGTAAGAATTTACCACAACTAGGTTGAGGCACCACATCGCACGAGGTTACCGCATTGCAGAGCCTATATAGAGTGTGATATATGCAAGCTTATAAAATTGCAATATTATATGATAGTTGAATGAGATATATTGTAACTTTTCTTCAAATTTTGGTTTTTTACCTCAATTTTCAACTCTCTGAGTAAAAATGTGCTGAGGAAATCATGGGAACAAAGTTTACAAAGATAAATGTCAATAAATTTACTTCTACTTTCAAAAAAAAAAATTATTTGTGTGCGAAAAGTAAAACATTATAGTCCAACGTGATTAGGTATCGACTTTGGCACGAGTATTTCATCATTTCTTTTCGTCGACCTTTGTGTTTGATGCACATAATTAACCGGACCAAGAAAAATTGTGTTTGATACTTTGATACAAAAACTAAAAATACGGGAAAAACAACTAAAGAGTAAATTTAATCTTCATCGGCTTCCGAACAAATGATGAATGACTTAATTTCGCATTCCAACTATTTTATGACAAACTCGAGCTACAAAAATACCGTTCCAATTTAAGAAACACAATAGCATGAAAATTAACACGAAAATTACAATATAAACTTGAGAAATCAAAAAATCCCACAAAGTCTCGTCCTTAAGGACTATATATGGATAACTCTCTAAGAAGCATTATCCAAGCTCAACATAAAATAGTCGAACGTGTAAAGTTATATCATTATCACATCATTATATTTGTTCATCAGTCGTCGCTAAGGTCATATTGCTAACTCTTGAGAACGATTCTTACCACACTAATTTATTTCACTTAATGTCAAAAAATTAAAATTTGAAAATAAATGATCTATAGAGAAAAATAAAAAATAACCCTCTAAAAATCAATAGGGAGTTGCTCGTGTGGGTTATCGCCTATGAAAATATTATCATAGACAAGGGCCGCAATGGCGGCCCCAAAAAACGGCCCAACCCAATAGATCCAGTGGTGGGCCCAAGTCCAACTAACAACTGCAGGTCCAAATGAGACTGCTGGGTTCATGGACCCACCATCGAAGGCCCCACCGGCTAGAATATTGGCCCCCACGATGAACCCGATCGCAATTGGCGCGATTACGCCCACATCACCCTTCTTGGGGTCCACTGCAGTGGCATAGACCGTATAGACCAAACCGAATGTCATCACGATCTCGAAGACCAGCGCATTTGAAACGGACACGTTGGAGGACAGAGCAAATGCGGGTGTTTTCTGCGCAAGGAATACAAAAATTACTATGGCCGAGACGGAAATAAGAAAATTTCTAATATGATATTGCGATAATAATCAAGTGTCATCGATCGGCTAGGTTGCACTATTTTTTAAAAATCGTTTACCAATCCACCGGTGGCGAATTTTAGAAGCATGCAAGCAACGACTGAGCCGAATAATTGTGAGATCCAATACAAAATGCTTCTCATCAGAGAAATATTGCCTCCGATTAGGGCACCAAATGTCACGGCTGGGTTGACGTGGCCGCCAGAGATATTTGCTCCGATAGAAACCGCCACAAAAAGAGCGAATGCGTGGGATATTGCTGCCGCTACCAAGCCGGATGGCGTCGCCGACCCATTTTTCGTAAGCTTATCTGTCATTAAACAATTATGTCCCGCATCATGTTTTGCTCATTGAAATGTATATAATTTCTACGTTTTGTATAAACAAAATAGTGATCGGAAAACACGACGGGTCTCTAATGAATACATAATAAGTGCGCATAAGAATCTTTAATATCGTAAGATATTATGTCATATATAGATTCGGGACCGTACTGAAAGCCATGCCGGACCCTTCTCCCGCAAAGACAAAAATAAGCATCGAGAAGAACTCGGCTGCAGCAGCTCTTAGAGCGGTAGGGTGGCTCATCTCTCCCGTTGTCCCTACCGAGATTCTACCCATCGGCATTTTTTTTGTAAATTTTTTCTTTAAAATAAATATATAATATATAGTTTAAAAAGTTGTAATACGCCCTTTGTTGCTTTACTTATTTCTAGCTCAAAATGTTAATATTAGATCCAATTTATATGCATGTACAACGGCTATGGAACCAGTATAACCGGTCAAATAAGAAACGTGGGCCATTACTTGAGCCACGTGTCGGTTTGTCCTTAGTTCTCAAAGCTATTGAGTGGGGCCATGGTTGGGCATGATCTGGAAAATGAGCGGTGGCGATTCAGTCTGGGGTGGGTGACCAAGTGACGTGGAGGACCCACATTATTTGTAGTCAAATTTTCACTTTTTAATCACGTTGAAGTAATATTCCTGGCTAATTAGAGTTCCATACAAGTAATTTTCGACATTTCGAGGCAGAAATGGAAAATACAAAAAATATATATATATAGATAGAGAGAGAGAGAGAGATAAGTAATACGAAAATTATTCTTCAAAAGTTGGATCAAATTCTGTATTTGTAGTTTTGTACCTAATACCACAACATAAATGTTCAAGTCTGTTGAAATCATTGTGAAAATTTACATTTTCCTGCGGAACTGCTGGAGAGAATATTAAGCCCAGACAATTGAGATTGTACCGGTCACCCTGAACTGAGCCATTCATGCACTCATAGGCCGACGCAAATGAACCTAGTAGTTTACGAACCAAGCTTGAACAGGCCCGAACTCTGATTTTCTCGGCTATTTTGCAACCCTAGGACGACAATTGTAAACGTCCAGGCAGTGGACCACCTTGGGTTGTGCTCCGAATCTTTAATTCAATAAGTATAAATGTGCGGAATGATACATCAATATTTTGTTATTTCTTATAAGGTAACGTTAAACATCGATTAGTAGGCAACCTATATAACCACAGTTCTAACTCAAGTCATTGACATCTGAACAAAGCGTATAGCAGAGATCTCACAAGTATAGTACATAGCTCGGTAACAGCTCGCAAGTAGCCAAGCAAGTTTGCCAATGTCTGTGTTGCAAAACAAGCCCTACGCTAAACAGTCTAAACCCAAGCTACTTTCAAGTACAACTAATCAGAGAATAAAAAATGGGTACAGATTTTTACACCCCTATAATAATCATATGTAGCTAATTAATATAACAATGCTCCTCCATCAAAGTGAACCACTTGATAAAATGCACAATTCTATCACCAACTTCATATCCTTTCAGAAGGAAAAAGTACAGATAGGAGGATTGGAGAGACAATGAAGTTGAAAATGAATATAAAAATAGAACAAAGAAGCTAAATCTCAAACCCTTGTATGTACACATTCAAATACAGTAAATATCTTCACTTCACTCTCTTGAAAGATTCATTGTTTTTACGGATTAAAGAAAAATATACAACCGGAAAATTGGTGACTGACCCCAACCCTACAACAACCAGAAAGAAGAGAGACAGAGGGGAGAGAGAGATCCATCATACACACTCCTAGATGCAGGCAAGCAGGAAGAAACATAACCAACCATTACAGAAAGAGACTACAACTTTGAATGCTAAAGTAGTCTAAAATTAACAAATTCCTTTACCCAGAAAAAGAACCTAAACTATTTAAAGCTTGCCTCCAAAAGAATATGCACCTAAAGCCTAAGACCTTGACCTGATAGCCTAACTAAAATCTGAAAAACTCGCTTCTCACACTTTAAAGTTTCGCCACCTATCAATCAACATTCCCCACCGCCACCTAGTACCAAACCAGTGCTGCCACTACCACCAAATATGAACATCAATGTGACACTTCACTGTTCCTTATCGTGTCAATTCTAAGCATTGGAGGAACCTTCATCACTGATATTGGACAAGTTAGCATAAGGGTAGAGCCTTTGACAGAGATAAAAACTACAAGACAATTTGAACACCCTTTACACAAGTCGATGTTGACGCAATCCTTTCCCGAAGTGAGGTTGCATTAACCGGACATACAACCCATTCTTCGACATCAAAGAGTCGTGGGTCCCTTGTTCTACAATTTTCCCACCATTTAGTACCACAATGTTATCGACATGCTTCATCATAGCTGCTCTATGGGCTATAAGGATGGTGGTTTTGTTCCCCATTATGAGCGTATCAAGAGCCTCTTGCACTACTCGACTTGACTCTGACTCTATCGATGAGCTTGCTTCATCTAATAATAAAATGGGTGCATTCTTGAGTACAACTCGAGCAATTGCGATTCTCTGTTTTTGTCCCGGTGTAAGATCCACGCCCCTCATTCCCACATGTGTGTCGTAGCCATGTGGCAAACTACTGATAAAATGGTGAGCATTTGCTATTCTAGCGGCCTCTTTCATCTCTGATTCGCTTGCATTATGCCTTGCATAAATTATGTTTTCCCTTATTGTTGTTGAGAAGATAATTGGTTCCTGTTGAACAAGACCTGTGTGGCTCCTCAACCATCTCAAGTTGAAGAGTTTCAAATCTCGACCATCCAACAAAACTTGTCCAGCTATAGGGTCATAAAATCTCTCAATCAATGATATTATTGTGCTTTTTCCTGACCCTGAAACTCCTACAACAGCCACAGTTTGTCCCCCATTTATTTTAAGACTAAAATTACTTAATACCAACATTTCTGGCCGAGTTGGATAGGAAAAGTCCACATTTTTTAACTCAATGCTTCCGTAGACATTAGGGGGTTTTAGAGCTAAATTATCATCTGGTTCAATCTTAGGAACTCTGTCTATGATCTCAAATACTGAAATTAGAGACTTGCGCCGTTTAAGGATATAGGGTGCCAAACCAAATGGCTCCACTAAAGCAAAAGTAGCGAAAGAGAGAACCATATACTCCTTCAGAGCCGTATGCAGGGTCATATAGTGGTTTTTAACAGAATATGCGGTGTACCAGAGTAGAAGAGCATTACAAGCAAAGAGAAGAAATTGGGAGAAACCAAACCCAAACCCGATAGCGATCCCATGAAGAAAACTCTTCCTCAATATTCGATCTAGCTGCAATCTGTAGAGCTCCATAACCTTGTTACCAGCACAGAATGCAACAACAGTGTATATATTTCTAACTGCATCCTCAAGGACCAACGAAGCCTTCCTGTGCATCTCTTGTATGCCCTTGGAGAATCCACTGAGCCACAGTTTCTGAGAAAAAAAAAAGTTGGATTAGATATCCAATAAAGAGTCAATCTATTGTGCTTTTGCAATTGCCACAGGAACAATAGAACAAGATAAATCAAAACATAATACTTCTAGATGGAGGTGGCTTCTTGGGCTAGAATGGATAAGATAAGAGCATTTCATGGTAAATGAAACCGATGGTTGAGGATAGAGAATAAGACTCCTAGGTAGATTACAGGCCAACAGAGATATTAACATCAACTACTAAACCATGAATTTTTTTTTTTTTAGATATGAAGACTTTTCTTGAGACATGTGTCATCACAGTGCAAACCTGGGCAACAGCCGAAACCATAAGGACAGGTATGGTTGCCAAAGCCACCAGTGCCAATCTCCAGTGTAGGAACACCCCAATAAGAATAGCTACTATAACTGCAGCACTGTCTTGTATAAATATTGAGAGTCGGTTGCTAAAAGCAGCTCTAACGAAAGTAGCATCATTTGCTAACCGCATGGATAAGGTGTCAGCACTGTTCTCCTCCTCATCAAACCAACCAACTTCATTGTGTAACATTGCTGCAATATTAAGATAATCACATAAAAGTGGACTCAAGATGAGACAGGATATATATGTGGACCACATAAAAATCATTAGCATAGCATAGCACCATTCTATGGATGCAAATACCTGAAAACATCATTCTTCTAACCCGTTCAGTCATTTTCTCCCCCATTATCCCAAAGTAAAAATGCTGGAGGAAATTGGCAACCACTGTCACGACACCCATGCAGGCAATAATTAAGCACCACTTGTCTACTTCCTCTTGCATATGATGGTTTCTATCGTATTCGATAACAATCAGTGAAATAATATAAGCAAGTAATGGACTAAAGGAACCAAAGATAGCAGCACCAATGCTTCCAAGAACAGCATATAACCACTCTGCTAAGCTAAGCTCCACAAGCCGCCAAAAGGATGGCGATTTTTGGTGTTTTGTAGCCTCAGTTTTCTTCGTTCTCAGTGATTTGTTGTCATTTGGATTGTGTGGTCGGCTGAAGGTTTGTGAATGAGATCGCTCACTTTTAGGATCAGAAGTCAAGAGTGGTGAGACAGGAGATTCGGGATCAGAAGAATTAGATATGTCTTTATTCACGGACAGAACTTCAATCTTGGGTAACTCAGGAAGCCTCATTTCAAAACTATCTTGTCTTCTAATAGCTGGTTCCTTCTCCGTGAAATCTAAAGACAAACCATTTCCAGCCATTTTCTCAGTCGGTGGGGTTTGATCTCTTGGGGATTCATGCGAACTAAATGCAATATCAGTTGGCTGAAATGTATGCAGACCAGATCTCTGAAGCGATGTTGATTTGGCCATCTTAGGAGATGATGGCTCTTGGTAGCTGTGATTTTCTGATGAATAATCTTTTTCAATTTGAAAAGCTGTTACTTCCTTGTAGTTCCTCAAGGGCATTCTGAATCAAAATAAAGGCGCACAAACAAGATCAGTGAAGAAAATAACATACACTTCTTTAAAAGAGCATGCCATTTATTAAATACGGGAGATCTCACCACGTACTGTAAACGATAACTTTTCTCTAAATACAGTACCTGCGAGGAAGTTTTGCTGCTTCTTCACACTTTAGAAGCTCCGCATACAGGCCATCCAAAGTTATTAACTCATCATGTGTTCCCATCTCAACTAGTTGCCCCTCTTCCATCACTGCTATATAATCAGCATTCTTGATGAGACTGAGCCGTCGAGCAATTATGATAGTTGATCGTCCTAACATTAGGAGATCCAGAACCTCCTGAACAGATCTTTCCGCCTCAAAATCAAGTCCACCAGTAACCTCATCAAGTAGAAGAATCGACGGGTTTGCAAGAACTGCCCTAGCAACAGAGAGCTTTATTTTCTGTTCTTCTGTTAGTGTCAAACCAGCTCTACCCACCTGACATTCCCAAAAGACGACCAAATGCCAAATGGCAAAATAAGAAATCAGAAAGAACCCAACAGATGGAAAATGGAATTATCAAAAAGTGGCATAAAAGACATACTTCTGTCAATCTCTTCTACCCAGATCTTTACCTGTGTTTCATATCCTTTATTAAGTGAGCTAATGAATGTGTGTGCATGGGCTATTTTAGCGGCTTCCTCAATCTGATCCATTGTCGCATTCGGCCGCCCATAAGCAATATTGTCTCTGATACTTAGACTTAGCAATGCTGGTTCCTGAGTGACTAAACCAATTTGGCTTCTTAACCATTCCAGTTTGAGGTTCTTTATATTTTCTCCATCTAGAAGAACTTCCCCTGCAGCACATAAAAAGAAGCGACAAACAGCACATGCCATTAGGTCGAAAATTAACAAAGGATTGCTGATTTGACTAAGAATATAGATGGAATACAAAGAGCGCGCACGAAGGGCAATCATGTTGTTAGAATTACCTAAAGTAGGGTCATAAAATCGTTCCATGAGGGGGATTATACTGCTTTTCCCAGAGCCATTTCGGCCTACAAGGGCCACTGTCTTTTTAGCTGGTATTGTTAGGTAGAACCCACTCAAGATAGGAATTTCAGGACGCGAGAGATAGCTAAAATACACATTACGAAACTCAATATTTCCTTGCACAGAAGGCAGAGCAGTTCCATCATGATTTACAGAGGAAGATGAACGGGTTATCATTTCAAAGAGTCTATAAGCGGCTATCCTCCCTTGCTCGAAAGAATAAAAATTTGTTGCCGCTTGATTCAGCCCTCTGTGACGGACTCAAAAAATGAATATAAGCAAGAAACAAAATTCTTCATATTCACACCAAAACATTAAACAAACAGTTCAGCAACCCAAAGTACCTCACAAAGACTGATACATACTGACGAGAGTCCCTATGAAATTTGATTATTCTCTTCTTTATAGAAATACAAGTTCCTCAACTTTCAGCAAAATTATAAGTGGAAAAAGTTAATAAGGTTAAGCCACTCATTCACTTGGTTTGACTATATTGATACTTCCTAATAATGAATCTTAAGCAAGACTTAGTTTCCCTGTTACAACAGAAAAACCCACTCTTGGTCCTAATCTTTGAACCATTGGCTAAATATATATTGATGATCATAAACTCATATTCTTATCATCAACCTTACTAAATTTATAAAATCTTGCTTATTAGGAGAGATAGTTACAGCTTTGGACCTGTTAAAAATATTATTAAATTTGATTTTATTGATTTAGTTTT